>JARHVA010003128.1:1255000-1307500 GCA_037957365.1 Torreya grandis
AATGCCTACTTATCGTGCATATTAGGATGTGCAAGTGCTAGTATAAAGGGATCATACCTCTAATTCATTAGATGATTGTATAAGTCATTAAGTTGTATAGGAGGAAAGAAGTATAACCCTCAGAACATTCTCCTAGAAGTAAATCAGTCATTAAAATGAAATATGAATTATTTGACCCACTACTAATAATATGAGTGATTTTTAGACATATTTATTCAATATGAGATGCTTGTGTACATTACATACTATGAGAGTATTATTATGTATAAATGTTTATCCATACTTAATGCATAATAGTGCATCATGGTGTATATTTATATGTTGTGATACTTTTGTATGCTTGTGTGAAGTTTAATTTAGGGTATACCTAGGAGGTATAATCCATATTGTTTTCTTGTTATTATCTACATGAATTAGTTGAGTCTTGAAAATCATGTGTACATTATGTGTTGTTATGTAGTTGGGAACCTATGATAGTATGAGATATCATATGGTATTATTGTATAAAATTATATTATACTCAAGTGGTAAATATTGTAATCATTATACCTAAACTCATATCTACATTACACTATTTACTATATACATGCTAGCTATTACTTTAGATAGTGTGAGTTGATACAGTTGGTAAGACTTGTGTATGCATATATGTAAAACTTAAGAGTTTAGCAAATGTTATGTTGGTATGTTATCATGTTCTGTGGGAACAATGACTTGATTTTTTATATATAGTTACTTGTATAATGATTGTGATTTTATTTACTTGAGACTACTTTATATCTTCGATTGTGAAAAACTATTAGTTAAGTCTTAGAACACTATAATGTGGTAATATCAGTTGCCATAAGATGTAGGTAGTTGGAAACCAGTTATATTATTTGAAGTGTATAGTTAAATTGCATGTTTTCTGTAGTGGTATATTTGTAATCATTATTTCCAGTATGGAATAGAAGATAATAAAAAAATCATGCATATGTTTGATGGGTTAAATGTATTTTGTTATTACTCCTTTGTATAGTGTGTCATATGATGCATTTATTAGTAGGATATAATTTGATGAATCTTATCATTGAATTATATTTGGCCAATGTGAATTTTTAATATGGATTAAGGAGTGAGATGGACTTCACTAGTTTATTGACATTGTAATGTTAGATGAAGGTAATTTGATCAAATGGTGTCATGAAATTGATGGATCTATAGATTGCTTTTCTCTTACTATTTGTAAAACACTGGGCCAAAGTATGTTTAGTTTGAGACATTATCATTTCATAATTTTGATTCACATGTCTGTGTGATATATTTCAATAGAACAAATTTCTTTGATACACTGCATGTTTAGTATAGAATCATACAACACATGGGTACTTACTAATCTCTCTAGATTCTTACGTCATCACTATCTACCATCCATGAAGGGAAGGTCATTCTCTATTGATATTAGTGCATGGAATTATTGGTCTATGGTTGGTTTCAAAAAGAGTTCAGATGATGCTCTCTCTCACCATAATGGTACTACTTATTGAGATGACACTTGAGATTACCATAGATACTTGAAGTTCAGGAACTATGCTTCAGATAGCCAAGTATCTTATTAATACATTGTAATATATTATAATTATCATTGTAAAATTATCTTGAAGGATTGTAATTATAAATTCATGCACATTGATAGTGGTTTTATTGTATTTAGATGAGTTAAGTTTAAATATTTATAATTACTTACTATATTGAGTTGCCATTCTCTCATGATATTAGAGATTTGTATTTATGTAATATGAGATTACTGTCATGATTACACATAAATACTGTTACTATCTTTGTTAGACTCTCAGGATGTAGTCTAATTTTTCATATTTGTTTAATTTAATTTTTTTTAATGTATTTTTAGTAAGCTCCTAGTGGGGTTTTTATAAATTATATGTTGAAGGGATTAGTCTCAAGGGAGGTAATAACTCATTTTAATTCCTTGAGCTTGGCCTTCTCTGAATGCTTGTGAATCTGAGAGACATGTTTTCCATGGTGTTAGAGGAAGGAGTTAGTGCATAAAATGGCCTGCCTCATTCCACCAGTTAATCTACTTGGTGGCATATAGGGGCTATATGGCTAGGGTCCAGATCCAATGGATGAGCTAAATGGTACCAGCATGACATAATATAAAGATATTAAGAATAGACTATTTACATGGCATATTATGCTACTTGGAAGTACATTCCAATTTGAAGGAGATGGGCAAGTGGTATAATAAAATAATATCTGATTAGACATTGATAGGTTGGCCATCAATGATGGAAAAGGAAAAAATATTTTATTTTGACATCATAAAGCAGTCTAGCCATTTGATAATGTGGTGATCTTTATCTTTGTAGTTGAAGCACATAAAATAAGACATGTGATTAAATGTCTATTATCTGAGGAGAGAGTCTGCCCACCCTTATTTATATTTGAAATAGTACCAAGCATTATTTGAGTGAAAATTGATATGATGGCCATCAATGCTACAAAAGGAAAAAATATTTTTCTTTGACATCATAGAGTAGTCTAGCAGTTTGAGCATGTGGTGATCCTTATCTTTGTAGTTGTACCACATAAACTAATACATCTGATTAAATGTCTACTATTGGAGGAGAGGGATTGCCAGCCCCTATTTATTTTTGAAATAGTACCAAGCCTCACATTCACTAACACACCAATGCATGGAGAGGGACCCAAATTTGTGTTAGAGGTGTTTATTCATATTAAAGCCATCGTACACAAGCCATGTGGCATGAGGTAACTTATCTACCAAAGATCATGAGAGTAGAGAGTGGGTAGCGCTATCATTAGGAGTATAGATGTTGAGAATGCCAAAAGATAGCCATCATTGTCAAGAATAATATAGACTATCTAATGTGATGGGTCTTCTATCATGACAATGATATCAGAGGAGACATTAGGAGTAATTAAAATACATGCACCACTATATCCTACCTCATGTAAGGTGGTTACCTAAGTGAGATTCGACCAAATACTACACAAGGATGTCTAGAAGAGAAACCCAAAAAAATTAATTTTCTATAAATAGAGAATGTCTAACAAATTAATCTACTGACACACAACTTGCATAGAGTATTTATGGGCAGACTCTATAATACCCCTAACATTCTATGACAAAACATTCATAGGGAGGGATCATCCATTTGAAGGTCCCCTTCCCTGTCCTCAAAATATATGAATGTTGTAAAGTTGTTGTGTTGGTAAGGGCAAGAAATTTCACCACCTACAATGAAATGATATTTGGCATCATGCTTATCCTAAGGAGACTCAACACCCCCATGAGGTGGGATATAATACCACTAGGATAATGAGCCACTAGTTGAGTGAAACTTAGACATAGGAATCCTAAAACTCTAGGAGGTTAGAGAAATATTTGATGGGTTGAGAGGAGTCAAGATGGTAAGGGGAAACATAGAAGTCCCTTGAGAGGGTATGAAAATTGAAGGAGAGCCTTCTTGAGGTGTTGACTAGAGTGTGCTTTGTGGTTTAGGGCCATGACCATTGTAGGAGAACTATGATCTAGCTATCAACTTGGTCTATTGATTTTGACTTCTCAAGCTAAGGAGGTAGTTGAGGAGGCTTGGGATGACCCAAATGAGAATGATCCTTGATGTGATGGTCTGAATCCTGATAGTGGAAACAAGTGTTAGGAATGTTGAAATATATAACCTTTTGTGACCACCAGGTCTCCCTAACCTAGATTTTAATGAACTCTTTCAGCTCTTTAAAGAGGTCAACCTCCACACATAATCACTTATTAGGGTGAGGGGAAGCACTTATTTAGTTTAATATTAACCATGTGTCTTCAAGGAATGATGATGTAGGCAATAAAAATCCAAAGGTGGAATGGAAGACCAGGAAGCTCAACCAAAATAGGGACACAAAGGGTAGCATTATCAGAAACCTTAAAATCATGGGACCAAGGAGACAAAATCATAAGATGGTTATGAAAGAACCAAACATTCAAATTTACAAGAATTAGCTAAGTTTTAGAGATCTCCTTAAATGTAATAAAGAACAAACCTTTGCAATGCTTTTATATTCTAGAGACATGGACCCCTATTGGCTCCTAGTGGTTGCAGAGCCAATTGTGAAGGTAATCCTTTGAGGGGATGCAGCCAAAAAAATAAACAATAATAGAGAAAATTTCATAACACTTAAAACATTGTTCAATAGTAATAGTATGAATACTTACCTCCAAAAGGGAGGGGTAGAGGGATTACCTCATCATAAACTTTCATAATAAAATTATGAGCTCATTTGGATGCCATTAGCTCCATCTCTTACATTAATAGATCTAGTAGAGTGTATAAAATCCATATATATAGGGACTTCCCTCCCAAAGAGTGGTGTGTCGAGTGTATTTGATGTGTTATAGCCCTAAAATATCTTGTGGGATTAATAATATGACACAAGAAGATAAAAGATGCAAACAGGCATACACAAACCATGAAAAACCCTAGTAGAAGGATTTCTCTGACCGTCCTAACTCCCACACTTATTTTTTATTTTATTGTATTCTAAATGAAAAAGGATTTCATTGGGGCCTTTAAAATTACATAAAATATTTTTGGTACATAACTTAAATAGAATCAAGAGGAGTAAATAGAAGAATGGGAGGGAAGAGAGAGAACACTAATAATATGAGCTAAGAGAGATATCTTTAGAAATATTCAACCATCAAAAAAATCCTTCATTCATTAATAAAATTCACTAAGAGAGTCTTGAGAAGTGAAAACCCATAAAATAACCCAAGTAGAAGGCATGCACATGTTGTATTTGGCTATGAATAGATCCATGGTAAGCATTGGGCTTGCCAGAAGGTCTTGTATAGATGGAAACCTTGGAGGATGCCCTTTGCATCTATAATCTAGAATTTGACATCACATTAGCTTAAGAGATTTATCTTCTTACCCCTCTTCTTGCTGAGTCCAACCTCTAAAACTAAATTTGTTGAAGGTGATATGGAAGAGGGGTATTTTACCTTGGTTTTTCTTCTATGTCTAACACCTCAGTTTCATATGAAAGCTTGTGGGGGGATATCACATTCCATGAAATATTGAAAAAAAGGATTAAACTTACACCTAAAGTAATAAGAGCATGAAGTATCAGGGAAAAGATCCCAATCCTCCCTAAAGAAGATGCATATGTCTGTGATATAAATGAGAGGCTGAAAGGAGGAAGGAGAAAGAGATGAGAGACTTCAAGAAAGTGCTAAGAGACAAGTTACATGAATTAGTAGTAGGGGGAATGAATGTAACACTATTAATATAAGTAATCTAATAAGGACCAAGTGCATAAGAATGATCACTTCAATGGAATGGAGGAATTATGAGCAAATGAATGGAATGTGACAACCCAACCTTTGTAATGAGTACATTCAAACCTTCAAAGTTTGAAACTTATGGAAATCCCTGCACTATTAGATCTTGGTTTTATAAAGGGGATAAATTAATTACTATTTACACATGTTGAGTAAAAATATGATTATTTTCTACTGTTATGGTTGTATAAGATTTTTAATTTTTTTCAACAAAATAAAAATAAGAGTTTTTTGTAGGATGGTTCCATGAAGTTCACAAAATTAGGTTAGATTGTCTTTCAAAATCACCGCACAATAATTTTTTAGAGAGAATGAACTCAAATTTCATTCACATGTAGGCTTTCATGGGGCATGAAAATTATTTGCATGTATGAAGATGTAGCAGCCTCCCACTACTACCATGGGCATAAAATCATCCCCTTAAATAATTGTTGCTCCACATTTTCAACCAAAATATTTTCATTCTATAAATTTTTAACTATTCAATTTACGTAAAACTACCTACTAGAAAAAAAAATTGATGTAATTACCCCCTCCCTAAGACAAGACTATTAGTCTCCTTAAAACAATAGTTGATCTTTATTTCATCAAGGGAAATTTGAATGCATACATGAAAATAAACCCCAATTTCCAAATCAAAATGGATATTTTATTGAGCTTCAAAATGGTGAGTTGTGATTCACTTTTAGTATCAAACATAAAGAAACCCCTTTCCTAGCCATTTAATGTCTTGTTGAGTTAGCTAAGCATTTTGATTGATTATTGGTAGCAATGAATAGTTGGGAGGATGAAGCGGCTAAGAACGAGGTTTTGTGATCTTGGGGAATGATTTTTTTCCCTAGATTTTAAAGGTTGTCTTTCGAAGTACTCTCAAAATTAATATGGATTGATAGGGATGTTATCAATGTGCTAATGAACTTGCCTAGTTATTATTACTCCATGAACAAAGGGAGTTTAGCTTCAAATTTTAATAAGGAGAGTATCTTTATTATTATAATTTAGAAATTCATTAAAATTTATTTAATAAAAATATTAAAATAATAAAAATTAAATATATATTTTAAATTTTAATTAAATATTAATTTTAATATTAATTTCTAAATAAAAAATAAATATTAAATATATCTTATTTTTTATATAATTTAATTTATCTTAATTTGTAATATTATTAAAAATAAATATATATGAGAATAGAAAGAGTTCATAATATTTCACGTGCACTAAGGTTTATAATAAACTTCATCTAAATTGAAATAAAAATATAACTCTTCCATAAATCATTCTCTCTTACACTTATTTTTAAAAAAAATTGTTTATAGATTTGGAAATTTGAAAATATTAAACATATTTGAGAAGCAATTTGATGGTACATGTATGCATATAAATATGCCTACCTCAAATTTTATATTATTACAAAATATATAAAATATAATAAATAATATTTATTTGATTAATTAATTAAACATGTAAAGAAATAAAGAGGATGGAAATATCTTTGCTTGTTTATACATTGCTACTAAATTCGTCTCTACAATCTTAACATGGAAATATGAATCTAAAGTTATCTAGTTTACCATCCTAAAATCTAGAATTAAATCAAGTAGGATCTAGGATTGTACAAATAGTCTTGGTTACTTTAGGACCTTACAAATACTCATGGTTAACATCTATCACTTGAAAATTTAATCTACAACTTTGCTTGCATGTTTACCCTAATTTTCCATGCTTTGACACATCATTTCTAAATCAACAATCCTATAATTTGAAAATGGATTTAAGATTTTATTTGTTGGCATGCATTGAGGTTTTGTTTTCTTGGGTGAACTAACCAACCCTATAGTATTCAAACCTCACCAAGATAGTAGAGTTGTTCATGAATGAAAATTACATAGTATAAATAATTTCAACATGTGCTTGAAGTGTGCTGCATAATAAAATGAAGTTATAAATTGATAATTACTTGGTTTCTTGATAAAAAGAACTTAATTATTTTTCTATTTAGAGATGACCAAAAGTTAAAATTTTGGAAAAAAAAACTCGTGTAAGCTTACTTCCAAAGCTAAAAGTTAGAAAGGAGGAAAAGGGAAGATAAACCAATTGAACTAAAATGGAGATGACAATAAAAATGTTAGGGAAAAAATGGATGGTTTTGATAGTCATTTAACGTGAAAATACCATATTGATAATATCAACATAAGACATGATTTTTGTTCATGAGGATAGCTCGAGGATAAGTGAAATAAGGTTTTAACCTTCAAAAATTAATACAATAATTAAATACTATCTAGATTAGACCACTCACCCATACATACATACATACATACATACATACATACATACATACATACATACATACATACATACATATATATATATATATATATATATATATATATATATATATATGTTAAAGGACTATTTTCAAGTGTCAAAAGTTTACTCAACATTGAGTTTTGTGCTTTTCCACAAGTTATGCAGCATGAGAATGCACTTCAAATTAGAAAATACAGAAAGATATTTATAATTTAAGATTTTAGTGGCAATATGTTATGTTTTGGACACTATAAAAATGATTTTATTGTACAAATAATAGTGAACTTAAAACAATAAATATTTAATATGAAATTAATTTTCAAAAATGTGCATCCTTTGTTCATAGTATCTAATGGAAGTCATGGGCGTATCATATTTTTGAAGGATATATAAATATCGAAAGGTAGTCAAACATAATGTGTTGTTTAGAGACAAGCCCCCACATCCCAATGAGTCACTATGTAAGATCCAATATTGTGAGTTGTGAATCTATAATTATCAATGAAAAAGGATCTCATTTCACAATAATATCATGTGCATTCCCCTTTGTCACTAATATGCAATGAAAGTCTGTTGGATGTATCATATCATTGAACAACTCATGGCCTTAAAAATCTGGTGAGTATTATATGTCCACACTTTTGATAATTGGGGTAAACACGTAATGTCATAAATAAATAAATTTTATATATCATTGAAACATAGCATATCATTGAATAATAGATTTTATCAAGATATAACATTTTTTTAAAATAAAATATGTCTTCCCCATGTATGCTCATGATATAATGAAAATTTAGTCATTTTAATATTAAATACAAAAATCATAATGAGTATATCATTGAATTGGTCTTAATGATAAGTAATTAGTTAGAAAGAAGATATAACAGTGAATAGTACATACACAAGGAAAAAAAAATTTGTCCCCACATTTATCCAATATATGTGCATGATAAAAATCATGGCCTTATGGCAAAGCACAAGCATAAAAAATATTAATATTTGTATGATAAGGATAATTAAAATATATAACAAAATCACTTATGCACAATAAATATAATAAACATGGTGGAAACATATAATGTAAAATGAACACAATAATCAACATAGTAACATTAAAAAATATGTAAGCACAATGAATATGATAAGAAACATATAAAAACGAACAAAAAATAATAATGATATGAAACATGAAAACATATCAATTATGTAGCATATAAAAATTAAGTTAAAATAATATTATATTTAAATATTTGATCATAACAAATTAATATAATAATTATGTGTCATATTAATCTTACATCATAAATAATGTTAGTAGTAGTCAATACATTAAATGTGATAATCCCACATTATAGATAGAATATTAAAAATAATTTTATTGAAACACAATGCATAAATATAAAGGAAGGTGTAACATATACAAGAGAATATTTTTCCAATGTATTTCCTACAAATTGTCACACCATAAGATGGAAACATGAAACATGCATCGAACATACATAATGTTGGTTGGATTCTACAAAGGCTTCCCATCTAAGATAGAAATTTGGTATTTTATTGTATTTAAAAGTGAATAAAGAGTTTACACTTTTTTATTGCGAGGTTGTAATAATGAATTTATAATTTTATAAAGGCTTTTTATTTATCATTTCAATCACATCAAAACTTCTATCCATGTTTATTTTTGTAATATAAGTGTGAGAATATGTATGTTCTAGAAAAGGAAATAAAAGAAAAAATAGTAAATCAATACAAAATATATCAATTTATAGTAAGGCATTTAAAAAAAAAATCTTTATATTATCTATTTTAGAATATTATAAATCATATTTATATTATATGGATAATATGGGTTAGATAGATAGAGAGATAGGGCATCCCCGACTGACTTCAAATAGATGATACTCATCTAAATGTGATGGGAGATTGGTATATCTAACTAGGTCGACTCTCCCTAAATATATGGTCTAGTTTCTTGGGTCCATAGAAATGAAATGTGGTATCACCCCTCACACCCATCCCCACCCCTGCCCCCTTTTGCACCCCCACTTGCCTCCTGCCCCACTCCCCCGCCACCATAAAAGGTAGTTAATCAGTTTTCCACTTGTATAATTATAATTATTTTTTTATTTTTTCCTTTCTAAACATAATTTAAATCAACAGGATAAGTTTATTCAAATTAGTAACTTTTAAGTAATGGTAAATTTCATTGATTTTTTAGAAACCTTTAGAAATTGTTACATTTTTCTTCAGCTATTAAGAAGTATGGGTTTGTTGTTTCATATAAAAAATTTCCTTAATAAAAAATCATAAAAAATGATCTGAAATATTGAACAACAAAACTGAACATAATTTTTTCAAAATCTACGATTACATACTATTTTAAAATTACTCAGAGATCCATATATCATTCTTTAAAATATTAAATAGAACAAATATATTTCAATTAAAATAGAATTTCTATTAAAATGATGTGATTTTAACAAAGCCTAACCAAAACTCCTTCCAAATAAAGCTCCAAGCTCACAACTAAGCCATTTCATATAAAATAAAATGAGGTGGAGACCACTTTCAATCCCTTGGCTACACCAATATTCTTAAAGAAGATGCAACCAAATGAATGAGTTATGCTGTGTAATCAAAATGTTCTGAAAACATAATAACCACATGTGAAACAAGGCCCACAAATAAAAAATCAAGAAAGTAAGATAAGGACAACATAACACCTTCTCCTAACAAAAGGTCATATTGATTAAGTCCATGTGAGCTTGTCATATGTGTTCATGGTTTTATAGCCACCGTTCAACTTCTATGTCAAGCCAAAAGTCACACTATTGCATTGAAAGTGACTGAATTGTATAGCCCATCTACTAATTAGATCATTCTCACGTATTTCTGCCATCATATTGAAGGGGAAAGGACTTTTCTTAATGAATATACTTCCCTTGTCCACTATAAATTTTGATTTTCCTTGCTCTACAATTTATATATGAAAACACTAAGCCAGAATTCTTGTGCACACCCATTTGACTTTGTTTTTTAATTTTTGTGGATGTCGTTTTGTGTAGATGATGAATTCTATATGTGGATCTGAGTTAATGAAAGCCTTGAATGTAAGGGATATTGGATCAGGAGAAAGTATCCTGGTTTTTTCTCATGGCTTTGGCACCGACCAGTCAGTGTGGCAGAGAATCCTTCCATCTTTTGTAGGGGATTTCAGGGTGGTGCTGTTTGATCTCATGTTTGCAGGGAGTGTTAAACCAGAATACTTTGACATAAACAAATATAGTACTCTTGATGCCTATGTTGATGACCTCCTTGTTATATTAGATGAGCTCAAGGTTGATAAATGTGTGTATGTGGGTCATTCTATCTCTGCCATGATAGGGTGCCTTGCTTCTATCAGGAGGCCTGCTTTGTTTAAAAAACTGGTGCTACTGGGAGCCTCCCCAAGGTTATAACACTCGTATAAAAACTTTTTTTCTGTTTTTTGATTATATGTATTAATAGAAAATGAACCACGTTTGTACCAAATGTGTTTGGGACTTTATGAATACTTGTATGTTGCTTTTGTGTTTGGTGATTGTATCTTACATTAGGAAACGGATCATGTTTATTATTTAACTATGTTCGAAATATTATGGATGATTGTTTCATTGGTTATGAATGATCTAAGAACTCTAGATTCCATGGGTTATTGCATGATATTAGGAAGGAAGAACCTATTCTTTTGATCGATTAATGGATGTTACAGTAGAAAATATTAAGGAATCTTAGCTAAGATTTCAAGCCTGGAAATAATAGATACCCAATTCATGCCGTGCAATCCTCGTATATAATGAATGAATTTTTGGTTCAAAGGTACGTAAATGATGCTGGGTATGAAAACATCTGATGATGTACGATGATTTTAATTTGAGAATCCTTTGGTAACATTTGGTAATCCTTAGATTACTGTACAAACACTAATACAGAAAGTTGTGTAATTCTAACACACGAATTTTGAAATTTGGATTCACAGGTATTTGGATGATATTGGATATGAAGGAGGATTTAAAAGACAGGATACAGACCAGCTGTTATTGTCCATGGAGTCCAATTATGAAGCTTGGGTCTCTGGATTTGCTCCTTTGGCTGTGGGTGCAGATGTTCCTGCTGCCGTTAGAGAGTTCAGCAGGACTTTATTGAACATGAGGCCTTATATTGCCCTGTGGGTGGCAAGAACAGTGTTTGAGAGTGATGTTAGGGGCATTTTAGGTCATGTCAAGGTGCCATGCCATGTCATTCAAACCCACACGGATATAGCAGTTCCTCTTTCTGTTGCAGATTGTCTCAGAACACACCTTGCCGGCAAGATCTGTGTTAAGATACTGCAGACTGAAGGTCATCTTCCTCAACTGAGTGCTCCTGCTCTGGTTATTGAGGCCCTCAAGACAGCGCTTAGCAGCTGAAATGTCATCAGAGATGGAACATTGTTGCTAGCTGGAATTATAGTTGTGTGATAAATGAATGTGAAGTAGTGTAGAACCGGTCTGAGGATCCAGTCCATAAGTAATTTTTTTTTAACAATTGCAATTCTATCCTTTAGTTTTCGGCTAATATTTTTTTATTGCATGACAACCATTTTCATGACCACCACATTAGTCATAAACAATATTCATGGTGGAGAAGTAACTCAACTACTTTGCCCCGACGTTAGGTAATATTACAGTTTATCTTTTCCCCGGATTAACATAAAAATACACATGAAATTAATAAATTAATGCGCTGTGCCAGCATTTTAAACTCGTTAGTTTTAAGGATTTCGTAAGAAAAATGTGATATAAATATTCATTTGATTAATAATTTGAGCTAAAGTTATGTGATAGAAATAATCTCATTGAGATATAATTTAGCTACCACAATGTACGGATTGTTTCAGTATAGGTAGTTACCTCAAATGACTGAGAGCAAGCAAACGCAAGATCTCGAAGATTGTTAGACTTCAAAAGGATTTTGGAAATAGTTGATACAAAAGTACATGCAAACTTAAAAGGAAGGTAGAATTGAATTGTGGGTTGGTTTTTGGTTTTTTTATTTTTTATTTTTTTTTTAAATTATTATTTATGTTTAGAATTTAGTATTAAAGATTGAGGAATTCTAGTTAATTTTGGAGATTAAATTTGGTTTCATTATTTTTAATATTGAATTTTTAGATTCAGTAAAAATTGATTTTAGTTGTTATCAAAGATATGTTTAGAATTAAATTCAGGGATTTAACTCTGCCTCATTCTTTATAATGTTGAATCTTCATATTCAGTAAAAATTGATTTTAATATTTATCAAAGATATGTATAATGCTCGTAATATTATTATACATAATATGTAATGATTTTGTATGAATTACAGAATATGTAATAATTTTTTATGGAATAGATTTTATCTTTTTACAAAAAGTGAGTAGTCATTGTAAGAAATTATATATATTATCTATGATATTGTACACAATGTGTAATAATTTTGTAGTAATAGATTATATTTTTTTGTAGAAGGTGTATAGTTATTGTAGGTGATTAAATATGTATTTTATGTGTGATATTTTTTTACATAATATATAATACTTTTATAACAGTAGATTTTGTCTTTTTATAGATAGTGGATAGTCATTTGAATATGTATATTATATGGGATTTTATTGTACATAATATGCAATAATTTTGTAGAGGTAGTTTTTGGATTTTTTTTGAAGAAGATGAATAGTTATTTTAGGAGATTAAATACGTATACTATTTCTGATATTATTGTACATAATATGTAATAATTTTGTAAGATTAGATTTTATCTTTTTGTAGAAGGTGGATAGTTATTGTAGGATATTAAGTGAACAACTATCTTGTGACACTAAATGGTGTCACTTATACTTATATTGTTTAAGTTTTTATAAAGTTTTTTTAACAATTTCTTATTCATTCTAGTAGTTATTTGCTTTGTATTAGGTGCAATTGGAGCTCAATTGGCTTGGGGCACTCAATAACAATGCTACTCTAAACATGGATTAAAACTAGCTACATATATTTTGTGCATATGTTGAAGTAATAGATTTGGTCCAACTTGTATTAAGGTCATTTTGACGTGGAAAAATTCAATTTTATTAACATTTACTTGAAGCATAGTAGAAATGTTATCATATTTTTTGTTGAGAGGCCAAGCATTTCACTTTAATCACAATCATCTCATAAATATGTTTGTGAATTTCTTGCATGATTATTGTGGTCATTCTTAAAAGGAAGAAATAATTACTCATAAATTTGCGTGGAAATTTTCCCACATTAAGTAATTATTCTTGAAACTCTAAAATTGCTCCTAGAAACATATATGATTAAAATCATTAGTAGTAAAAAGAGTTTACAATTAAAATATGGCTAAAAATAATACTATCAAACAAAATTCACTATTAAATATGTCTAATAATCAATAGGAACACACGCGCGCGCACACGCACACGCGCGCGTGCACACACACACACACACACACACACACACACACACACACACACACACACACACACACACACACACACACACACACACACACACACACACACACACACACACACACACACACACACACACACAAGACTTAAGAATAAAATATTAGATTTGTAGGAATTTTCCATGAGATGTAACTTAGTTGAACAATTGTATCCTTTATGGATATAGGAAGAATAGTAAAATAGTTAAGTAACCCATATTATAGAAAGGCCCCAAGTCAGTTATTACACCTTCCAACTTTGTAAACCAATGGTTCTTATTGCCCATTGTTTCTCGATTCTTGAAGGGTCCTCTTCTTGATGACCCAAGGCACATTGAACAACTTAGGGCTTCATTTTTAATCATCATCATCTTCATTTTTTATTGAATTAAAAGCTTTAGTACCTACTTATCTACACCCATTATCTACAAAAGGCATCCTCTTTGAGGGAATGTTTTCTTTTGTTGATCCTAAAATATATCAACCATCATTTGTAAGAGAGAGGCCTAAGGTCAAGGTGCTACTAGGATAATGTCTTGAAATCCCATCTCCTCCATGTTGTTCATAATGAAACTGAAAACTAACGGGACAAATAAAATTACCAACAGTTCAAGATTCTGAAGAATAACTTGTATCGATTCGTATTGAATGACTTGAAATTATTATAAACCCAAATGATGCTTAAATAATCCTCAAATCAGAAAATAGAATTCACATGCAAAATTCATAGAAAAAATCAAAATCTAAAATATGTTTGTTTTTAGCAGTCACTATTTATAGTAAATTTCAGATGCAACCCTGTGTGGCTCTGAAAATTTCCCTAAATATACCAGATTATAAAATTATATGGGATGAAATTAAACTAAAGTTGGCATCTGGTTCTAAAAATATATAATTTAAAAAAAAAAGGAAATTCTTGAAAGAATCATTAACCATTAATTTTAGACCCTTACATGATCACGTTTAGCGTAAAAATATATTGAAATCAAATTGAAGTGGATAGATCCCCTTACGATAGAATTGAAAATTTTCTCTATGGAATCCATATAAATCTAAAACATTAAATACTTCCTCATATGCATTATCATTGATTTTCTTCACAATTCTACATGGCCCAATTTTCTTGTACTTCAACTTGTTGTATGAGCCTTTCAGAAATCTTTATTTTCTCAAGTAAACCATTACCAAATATCCTTCTTCAAATACCTTAGATCTTCTTCTGACATCTTCTACTACTTTATATTTCTCATAACTTTCCTACAACTTTCTTCTTCCTCCCTCTTGCAACTGTTGCATATGCTCTGCAAAAACGTCTACATCATCATTAATTCAATCTATAATTGTTAATTATAGAAAATATAAAGTACTACTAATTTTTTTAATAAATTTTCTATAAAAAGTTGTTAAACCATGGAAACTTCTTATCCCTATAATATTTTTTGTAATAGGCCACTCAAAAATTGCCTTTATCTTTTCTTCATCCATTTTCACATCATCTACCAAAACTACAAACCCCTAAAATATCAAACTATTATGTATAAACCTGCACTTCTTTAAATTTTCATACAACTTCTCCTTTCTTAACAAATCCATTACTGTTCTCAAATGTTTAGGTGTTCTTCTTTAGTCTTAATTAATATTAAAATATCATCAAAATAAAAAACCAAACATTTAACAATATATTCATGTAGCATTGTAATCATCACCATTATAAATGTGCTAGGTGCATTAGTTATTCCAAATGGTATCACCATCCATTCATATAATCCATCCCTAGTCTTGAATTTAGTTTTTCACTCATCTCCTTTAGGAATTTCAATCTCATAATAACCACTCCTTAGATCAATTTTGGTAAAATACTTTTCTCTTGTAAACACATCCATCATATTATCTAAATGAGGTATAAGAAAACTATATTTATTGTAATTTTATTAATTGCTCTTCTATCCACACACATTTTCCATCCTCCATATTTCTTTAGAGTTAACAATTCTGGTGTTACATATGGACTCATACTCTCCCTTATCAACTTCCTTTTTTGTAATTCAGTAACCTATCTATTTAATTTTGCATGTTATATTGGACTCATCCTATAAATTGCTTGATTGGGTAGAGTTGACCCTGAAATCAAATCAATGTGATGCTGAATATATCTCTTTGATGGTAAACCATCTCGTAACTTATCAAGTATAATATCTGCAAATTCTTTCAACACTATTGTTGCTTCTGTTGGTATTGGCACCATTTTTGTTTCTTCATTCTTCGTTACTAATACATGTAAACAACCTGCCACCTTCATATCTTAGATAAATTCTTTAGTAGAGAGCATGCATTCTATCTTCTCTTCCTCTTTAAGAGGTAATAGAACTACATTTGTACCACCTTTCCAAAAAGTGTGTGTGCTTTGCTCCATCATGAATTAATTTTCTATCAAATTGCCTTGATCTTTACAATAACACATGGCATGTATCCATCAGAATAAAATCACACCATATTTTATCATTATAACTTTTTCTTATAGAAAACTTGATTAAATACCTTTTATCAATTGTAACTTTATTCTCTTTCTTAAACCATGAAATCTGATAAGGATTAGAATGATTTTTACATTACAAATTTAGTTTTTCTATCATTTCTTTAGAAACCATATTTTTACAACTACCACCATCTATAATTACTTTGCATACATTTCCACTTCAAGTAAATATTATTTGAAAAATATTGGGTCGTAACCATGCATCATCACCTTCTTTATTCTAAACTTGATCCTTCCTTGGAGCAATCATGGTTCTTCTCATCATGAGATTCTGTCTAGCATCTGTTGGTATAACTTCAGTATTTTGCTCTTCTATTTCATCCTCAACTATATATACTCTTAGCTGATCTTCTTGCCTTATTTATTGATCTTGATAGTGTGGACACTCAAACACTTTTTTCCCTTCTTCTCCACATCTATAATAGACATAATATCTATGTTGATGTAGAACCATCTTCTAGCACCACCACAACCTCATCCTTTCTGAAATCCTCTTCTTCTTTATTGGTATCAAAAACCTTGCCTAATATCATCTTACCTTTCTACGCCATGTGATGATTCACCTGTATTGGCATTAAATCCACCTCTTATGGTATTAAACCTACCTCATCCCCTTATTGGAGGGGATCCATCACTTTATAGACCAACAAATGTCCTAAAATTTTGTCTATTTTATTTTCCTTCTACCTTCAAAGCTAATTGATAAACCTTCTCCATGTTAAGTATTCTATGGATGCTTAATTCATCTTGAATAGAAAATTTTAAATAATTTACACACCTTGTATCCATTAACTCTTTTGTTTCATCATGCTCCACTCATATGAAAAACTTATAACATTCATCTATATACTCTTGTATGCTATGATCTTTTTGCCTCAAATTTTGAAATCTTTTGTATAGGGTTTTTGCATAATCCACAAGAAGAAATTTTTCCCTTATCTTATTCTCTATTTTGTTCCTTGAATTAATATTTGCTTTAGATTTTCTCTATCTTTCTTTCTATAGGTGAGCCCACCAAATCATTACATGACCTTTCAATTTCATGCATGCAAACTTTACCTTCTTGTCTTTTCTCATTGTCTTCGACTCAAAGAACTTATCCATGCTATTCATCCAATCCATCAACTCCTCTAGTTTTAAACTAACTCTATAATCTATAACATCAACCTTGATTTCTTCATTTCTTCTTTCTAAATCTTGAACCATCCTCTCTTCCATTGATGGTGGTTGCTCTTACTATTCTTCTTATTTCCAAACTTCTTCATCATGATTTCTGTCTTCCTCATCACCACCTTGTCTTCTCTACTAATTGATGATAACCTCTATTAATTTTTGAACTTGTGTCTATATATGTTGTATAATATGGTTTATCTGTGTACACCTCCTCATCCTCACTATTTTTTACTCCTCGAAGGTTTGAACTTGCTCTGATACTAGATAATAAAACCAAAAACTAACAAGACAAATAAAATTACCAATAGACCAAGATTATGAACAATAACTTGTATTGATTCATACTAAATGAATTCAAATAATTACAACCCAAAGCATGCTTAAATAAGCCTCAAATAAGAAAATAGAGTTCACATGCAAAATTTGACAAAAATGAAAATCTAAAAAAATGTTTATTTTTAGAAGCTACTATTTATCATAAAAATTTATCTAAATATCTAAAATCTAAAATTATCATATGAGATAAAATTCAAGTGAAGTTGACATATGGTTCTGAAAATAGAAAATTCCCAAAAAAAATCATAAAACATTAATTGTGGATCCTTAGATGATCACATTTGGCCTCTGAAAAATATCAAAATCAAATATAAATAGATAGAGCCTCTTAAGGTATAATCAAACTTTTTTATATGATCATTTTGGCATGTGGAAGATCTCAAACAATGTTATAGGTCAAAATTTATGACCTACAAAAGGTTGGCCTATTTTTTCAGCATCAGCTCCACATACTCTTTTATCCTTGCCGGCATTGCCAACCTTTCAGATAAAATAATCTTTTGAGACATAAGATTGGTTACAAGAGCTAGAGTGATGTTCACATGTTGGGACTAAAATGGGTGAAGGTGGTTGAATAGTATTTTCATTTATACCACCTTAATTATCAATTGATGTTCATTTCAAGTTTCTCATTTTCTTCCATTGAAACTTTACGATAAAGAGATTATATTGTGGGGGAAAATATGGGAGAATAGGTGGAAGACCAAGTTTTCTCATTAGCTTAGTTAGATGGGGAAATGGGTTTATTCTCAGTTGGTGGAGGTGGATGTATAAAACCGTTTATTATGTGGATTTTATAAAGTAAATGAATTTTCTCCCTTATGGAAAATATTATTTGATAAATTCCACTTATATAGAACAATATTCTTAAATCCATATATCAAAAAACATATTGTGACCATGAGAATGTACATGGAAATAATTATTGAACTATCACAAACTAAACTGCCAGTCATATTTATGCTTGTTTTATCAATTAAATATCATCTTCAAAGTTTAAAATGCCATTAGTAAGGTGGGTAAATATATTTTCACCAAACTCTTTAAAGTGAAATTTTTTCCTCCTACAAAATATTTGAAATGCATGTATACGCAATACAATAAGAAGCGAAGAGTTTTACTAATCCATGACTGATAAAAACCTTGTATTATTAACACGATGATAATGCAGTGACTCATGTTTACCTCCAAAAGATAATTATAATATTTTCGCACCATACATTGCCTCTTGAAATAATTTCAAAATAAACAAATCATCCTAGTTTTGAACCTTTTCCAAGAGTTTTATTATCACTACACCACTATGAAGCTGACAATTACACCTTTTTAACCACAAGTCATTACTAGAGCTTATAAATAAAATATGTATAAGTTTTTGAATAACTTCAAATTTGGGGGTTTTTATACATGATCAAAAATATAATTCTCTATAACATTTTTTGCTCTAGGAGGCAAAGGTAATACTATAATAGTAGATGTCTATGACATAATTAAGCTTAATTATGTTTGAGATTGTAAGATCTATGATGCCACTTTAATAATGCTTCTAATTTGAATTATTTTATTAAAAGGGTTTAATCTAAGATTTTACATATATTTTATCCTTATATCAATGAAATTTATTTTTAGTTATTGTTTTTCAATATCAAAATTCATGCCAAGACACATAACTTTTGTCATGTGATTCATAGAGACTAATTTGCCATAAACTCCACAATAACTTTAATTATGTCCTTATTGGTTCATGAGATCTATTACTCTTTATGACTATAGTCAAACTCTTAACCCTGATGAACTTTAAATATCCCTCTTAGCACCAAGTACTAAAAAAAACATCACCATACTTATTTTTAATTAATTTTAAATAAAAGAGGATTTCATTGGGGCATTCAAAATTACATAAAATATTTGAGGTACATAACTGAAATGTTGGTAGAAAAATAAAGAATATGCAGGCCTAGGTGGGCAACAACTAACAACATAAAATTTAAAAAAAGAGTAAAACTATGGGGATAGTCTGGAGCCAAACAATAGTGCTATAAATATAATAAATAAACATGCAAAAAGGATAAAATAGGGAAGCACATAATATCAACATAAAAACCACTCAAAATACATTACTGCTCTAATCATCCTTTCACAACATTAAAGTTGTCTTAGCTAGTGTAGATATTGGTTTACTGTCAAGCATTTTAAACCTCCCCAAAACCTAATTTGCATACTTAGATTGGCATATGAATATGTCACTATCCATTTTCTTCACTTATATCCCAAAAAAGTACTTCAATAAGCCTAAGCCAGTCATTTCAAACTCCTTCCTCATGGCTATTTTAAATTCTTCTATTGACTAATTTACATTTTTGGTGAATATTAGATTATCTATATACAAAACTACAATCAAAATATCACCTTTGCTCTCCTTGATGTAAAGTGTGGGCTCATTAGTGCTTTTGTTAAAGTCATTGCTCAACAAGAGTCTATACATTGTACCATGTTCTATGGGATATTTTGAGCCCATAAAATGCATTTTTTTAGCCTATACACCTTATTCTCATTCTTGAGAATCTCATATCTAGGTGGCTATCCCACATAAACCTCTTCTCCTAGAACTCTATTCACGAAGGATGACTTAACATCCATTTGATGCACCTTCCACTTGTGTTGAGTATCGATGGCTATTATTGTCCTTACCATTTATAGCCTTTCTACATGTGCAAACATCTCATTATAATCAAGTCCAAGCCTTTGCTTGTAGGCCTTTACCACTAGTCTTGCCTTATGCCTCTGTATCTTGCCTTCAGGAGTGGTTTCTAACTTATACACTCACAACTCATATGACCTTTTTTCCTTTTAGTAGGTCAGCTAACTGTCATGTTTGATTTCTCTTTATTGCGTGCATTTCTTTGTCCATTACCTCACACCACTTGTTGTCCTTAATTGATTCTTTAAAGTAGATAGGATAAACTAATAAAAAAGAGTATAATTCATAGTTTCATCTTCATTTTTATCATACCTTGACCAATCATAGACTTATTTTAATATTCTTATCATTTCTTTACATTAACTTGAGTTAGAGGAGGATGATGTTAACTCATGAACAACTCCTTGAACTCTTTGATGGTTATTCCCACTAGATGAATCAATCATTTATGAAATAGTTTTCCAACTTAATACATGGTGGTTATACCACCTACTATTTTAGATTCAATAAAGGGTTTAAGAGCCCTTGTTTGTGCTTGTTCTTCTTCTTGTTTCTACTCTCAAGCTTCATGCTCAATGAATTGAACATCCCAACTGATTATGAGTTCTTTGGTGATGGGATTAGTCAACTAGTAAGACTTTGATTGATCAGTATACCCTATGAAAATGCACTTATAACCTTTTTCATCCCTTTTGGTCTTGATTTTCTTGGGCATGTGTGCTTATGCAACACATCCAAACACTTTAAGGTGTTTGAAACTTAACTTCTAGTTGCTTTATGCTTCTTGTGAGATCATATCCATAACACTCTTTGTTGGAAAAATATTCAACAAGTAAACAACTATTGCTATGGCTTCAACCCAAAAATATTTAGGAAAAACCTCTACCTTTAGCGTTCTACTTGCCATCTTTTCGATGGTCCTGTTCTTCCTCTTGGCCATACCATTTTGCTGCAGTGTATACCAAGGTGTAAATTACTTATTGATGTCATGATCCTTGTAAAAAATTATTATCTCATTAGAGACATACTCTCACCCTCTATCCATATTCAAAATCTTGATGTATCCACCACCTTATTTCTCCATCATGGCCTTGAATTTCTTGAAGGTCTCAAATGCATCTAATTTTTTCTTTAATAAATACACCCATATATTCCAGAAGAATCATCTATGAATGTCATGAAGTAAACATTATTAGATAGGGAATGGGTCTTCATTGGACCACACAGGTTTGAATGGATCATCTATAAAGGATCTTTGGCTCTCCATGCTTTACCCACAAAAAATGCACTCCTATGTTGCTTCCCTAATATGCATCCTTCACACATTTTGTTTGGTTGTTCTATAAGGGGAAGTCCTCTAACCATTTTATTCTTGTGAATAATGTTCCACCCTCAAAATATCAAATACCCATATCTTAGATGCTATAGAGTAGACTCATCTACTATAGTTTTGAATGTTGTTATGATCTCACTTCGGATTCTCAATAGAAACATTTGAGTGTTTGTCATCTTGAATACTAAAATCTACCTATTACAATCATTCCTATCATGTATTCACCATTCTCAAAGCTAACCTGATATCCCTTTTGGAAATGTTACCCAATGCTAATAAGGTTGCACTTCGACCCAGGCACATAGTAAACATTTTGATTTTTCCTTTTATCACCTTGATTGGTGGGAATAGATACACTGCCTTTGCATATGATGGGAACTTTCTCATTATTTCCCATCATACCTCTAATTTTATTGACTCATTAATGTTGCTCCTTCCTCTTCCTCTTCCATGTAATTATTGATGGCTATACCTTCCACCTTATTAACTACTTTAATTTCCTCCTCTTCCTTTATTGTTTGATCCTCTCCCCATTCCTCTCACATTGACATTGGTCTTGAATACATGCTCACTGCAGGAGGTAGTTGACCTATTCATGTTTTGTTCATGGGTTTGTAAGGAACCCATTAGCTCATCTATTATCATTTATCACAAATCATTTAACTCTTCAATTATAATCACTATAGGTTCAAATTTTATTGGAAAGATCCTCAACACCTTATTTATGATCCTATTATACTAAAGGGTATCACCACATGTCTTTTTTTTATTGAAAATATTCATAGTCCTACTGAAAAACTCAATTATAGACTCATTCTCCTTCATTTTTAGTATGTCAAAGTCCATTATTAAGAGCTAAAACTTGAGAAAATTCACCTTGTCATTCCCTTGATAGGGACCTTGAATAATATTCCATGCTTGTTTAGAATGGATAATTTATGTTATCCTAATAAATATTGAATCAACTAGTGCCATTTATATGTAGTTGAGTCCGTTGGCACCCTTTCTCTTATTATATTTCAATACATTCTTTTGTGTTTGGGTTAATGCATAGAAGGTTGCTAGGTCTAAAACCTCATTATATCCAGCTTCAACCAACTCCCATAGCTCATGAGAGTTGAATATGGTATTCATTTTGATGTTCCACATATTATAGTTCTTTCCATCAAATGTAGGGGGATACTGTTATGAACCAAAACTATTGCTACAATGTTTAAATGGGCTTACAACCTAAGGGCTCTAATACCAAATGTTGATAAAAAAATAAAGAATGCATAGGCCCAGGTGGGTAGAAACTAACAACAAAAATAAAATAAAAGACTAAAATTATGGGGATAGTCTGGGGCCAATTAATAGTGTTGGAAATGCACTAAATAAACATGCAAGAAGGATAAAATAGGGGAGGGTAGAGTATCAACATAAAAACCATTCAAACTGAATATATTAATTTATTCTTAAAAATCTAATACAAATAAATTTGATCCATAAACTTACATAGCTATAGCTATTACAAAATGATTGCAAAAGATGTTTATACTTTCCTTATATTCTACTGACTAATTTCTTCTTATTCTAGTGCTATACTAGACTATTGGCTATTTGTCTTCTTTCTATTCTTTACTATTTTTTTTCCCTATTTTAGGTAGATTGTTTTTGACTTCTATCTTCTCTATCTTCTTCTTCAATAGGCTGGCGTTCTTTTTCTAACTTACAAAGTCTTTTTGTGTGTTAATATACTTCCTTCAAGCTACAACTCTATATTATCTAGATACTTTCATTTACTAATGCTCTTTTTTATATAGACTATTGATCTATTTTTATGTTTGTTTGTATTATTGTACTAAACTCCTTTATACCCCCTTGAGTACATTATATTTTTCTCTTTTTGTCTTCTACAACTTTCCTTCTACCTGCTACTTTGTTGTCCCACATCAAAAACCAAACATCTCTCAAAAAAATGAAATTCAAATGACTATAATAAATATAGTTACTGAGGGGGGGGATATGAAGATGAGACAAGGGTAGGTGAGGGAAAGAATTATTTATTTTAACATGAAATAGAAGTAACAGGAATAAATATAAGAATGAGATGGAGAAGAGAGGATTATAATAATATTAGTTAAGAGAGATATTTTTGTATCTCTTTATCCATCGAATATTAAACTAAGAGAGCCTTCATTCACTAATAAAACTCACTAGGAGAGTCCTAATAAGTTAGAACCCATGAGATGCCCCAACCATAAGGCATGCACATGTTATATTTAGTCTATCAACTGATCCATGGTAATCATCAAGATTTCTAGAAGGTTTTGGATAGATGTAAGCCCTAGAGAATTCCCTTTGTGTCTATTATCTAGAATTTCAAATCATGTTAGCTGAAGAGCTTTAGCTTCCTACCCCTCTTCTTGTCGAGGCTAACCTATGAAACTAATTTCTTGAAGGTAAAATGTAAGAGTGGGATTTTACCTCAGTTTTCCTTCTATGTCTAAAACCTCAATTTCATATGGAAGCTTGTAGGGAGAAAGCACATTCCATGACATATTAAAAAATAGAAAAAATAGGCATAAATGGTGTGAGGTAGAGATTAAGTGATCTAAAATGCTCTCATAAGTTAATGGAAGGATAGAATTAGTAAGATCGTGATGTATCAGGGAAAGGATATCTATCCTCCCTAAAGCAACTACATGCATTAGTGATAGAAATGGGAGGCTAAGAAGAGGATGGAGGAAGAGACAAGGGAGACTTAAGGAAACTACTAAGAGACAACTAGCATGAAGAAGTAGCAAGGGGAATGAATGCACCACTATTAATATAATCAATCCAATATATACCAATCACACAAAAATGAATAGAAGGAGGCGATGACACCAAACATCACATTGATTGAATGGTGAAGGAGTTATGAGCTAATGAATGGGATATGATAACCCATCCTTTGTATGGATTACATTCAAACCTTCAAAGTTTGAAACTTTATCACTTTTAATGAGATTTAAAGTGGTTGGTTTATGTCCTTGACATTGTTTAATTTTGATTTTACGAAGGGGGTAAACTAAATTTTCTCTACAAATGTTTCAAAGTAATAAATATGATAATTTTATAGTAGTATAGTTTCATGGGATTTCTTATTTTTTTAGTAAAGGAAAAACATGAGTTTCTTTATAGTAGGACAGTTCCATGAAGTACAAAAAACTAGGCTACCCTTTAGAATCACAACCTAGTAATTATTTACAGGAAACCAAATAAAGTTACACCCACATGTAGGTTGTCACGGTATAAGAAAAATTATTTACAAGTATGGATATGTAGCTCCCCCCCACCACAACCACAAGCATAAAATCAACTCCCTAAATAGTTTTTTCTCCACATTTTCAATTAAAGGATTTGCTTTCCATAATTTTTTAACTAGTTGATTTGCATAAGACCACCTGACATAGAAAATTTGATGTAGTTGCCTCCTATAGAACTAGGCTCTTAGTCTCCTTAAGGCAATGGTGGATCTTTATTTCATCAAGTTTATTAAGAAGGTTAAATTCATACATGGGGATAGACACCAATTTCCTATTTGAAATGGATATTTTCATGAGCTTTAAAATGTTGAGTTGTGATTAGCTTTCAATCTCAAGCCTAAAGAAACCCCTTGCCTATCCATTTAAGTTCCCATTGAGAAAGTTGAGAATTTTTCTTGATTGTTGGCAGCAATGAATAGTTGGGAGGATGAAGCTGCTCTGAATGAGGCTTTGTGATCCTGTGGAGTGCATCCTTCCCCTACTCTCCTAGGGTTGCCTTTCAAAACATCATCAAAATTGATTTTGACCCAACATGGGTCGAGAGGATTCCTATTGACGTTCTTATGAGATTGCTTGGTTCTTATTACTCTATGAACAAGGGGATATAAGCTTCAAATTTTAATAGAGAGAATATATTTATTATGAGAATTTATAAATTCACTAAAAACTATCTAATAAAAACATTAAAATTTTATCTAAAAAAATTAAATAATAAAAAATTAACATATTATTTTAAATTTTATATAATTATAAATTTTAATATTAATTTATAAATAAAAAATGAATATTAAATGTATCTTATTTTTCATAATTTTTAATATTATTAAAAGTATATATTTATATCTATATATATCTATATATATGTATATATATATAGAGAGAGAGAGAGACACACATACATATACATACATACATACATACATACATACATACATACATATATATATATATATATATATATATAGACACAGATACATATACATACATACATACATACATACATACATATATATATATATACATACATACGTATATATATATATATATATACATATGTATATATATATGTATATATATACATATATACACACATATATATACACATGTATACATACATATATACATACATATATATACATACATATATACATACATATATACATACATATATATATACATATATATATATATACATATATATATACATATATATATTCATATATATATACATACATATATATATACATATATATATATAGACGTATATATATACACACATATATATACATATATATATACGTACATATATACATACATATATATATATATATATACACATACATACATATATATATATATATATATATATATATATATATATATATATATATATATACATACATATACATACATATATATATGTGTGTGTGTGTGTGTGTGTGTGTGTGTGAATGGAAAGAGTCCATACTATTTCACTTGATCTAGGGTTTATAATAAACTTTATCTAAATTGAAATAAAAAATATAACCCTTCCACAAATCATTCTCTCTTGAACTTAGATTATTTTTAATTATTTATAGATCTTGAAATTTGAAAATATAAAAAATATTTGACCAAAAATTTGATGGTCCATGTATACATATAAATATGCCTACCTAAAATTTTATATTATTACAAAACATATAAAATATAATAAATAATATTTATTTAATTAATTAAACATCTAAGGAAATAGAGAGGCTAGAATGCTCTTTGCTTGTTTAGACATTGTCATTAAATTCATCTCTATAATCTTAACATAGAAATATGAATCTAATGTTGTCTAATTTGGCATCTTGAAATCTAGATCTAATTAAAGTAGGATATAAGATCATACAAACAATCTTGGTTACCTTCTAGGACCATACAAATACTCATGGTTAACATCTATCACTTTAAAATTAAATCTACAACTCTACATGCATGTTTTCTTCTATTTCACCACTTGCCCTACTTTTGTATGCTTTGACACATATATTTTCAAAATCAGCAATCCTATAATTTGAGAATGGATTTAATATTTTGTTTGATGGCATGTATTAGGTTTTTTTTGGCTTGTGTGAACTAGACAACCCTATAGTATTCAAACCTCACCAAGATAATAAAGATGTTGATGAATGGAATTTACATAGTATAAATAATTTCAACATGTGTTTTAAAGGTGCTCCACATTAAAATGAAGTTAGGAAATGATAAGCACTTGGTTTCTTGATAAAATGAACCTAATTATTTGTCTTTCTATAGATGATCAAAAGTTAAACATTTGGAAAACATATCATGCAAGATGACTTCAAAAGCTAAAAATTGGAAAGGACGAAAAGATAAAATGAGCTCATTTGTCTAAAATGGAGACAATAATAAAAGTGTCAAGAGAAAATGGATGGTTTTGATAGGCATTTTAGGTGCCAATACCATATTTATATTATCGGCATAGGATATGATTTTTTTCATGAAGATAGCTCAAGGATAAGTGAAATATGGTTTCAAGCTTCAAAAATCAATAAAACAATTAAATACAATCTACATTGAACCACTCACCCATACATATAAAAATGTATAAAGACTATATATAATAACACTAAATAAATACTAATGGACCATTTTAAGTGTCAAAAAATTTTGGACATTGAGGTGTATGCTTTCCCAAAAGGTATGTGACATGAGAATGCACTTCAAATTAGAAAATATAAAAAGATATTTATAATCTAAGATTTTGTTTGTGATATGTTATGTTTTGGAAAGTATAAAAATGTTTTACCTTTCTTGTACAAAAACTATAAATATTGAATATGAAATTAATTTTTAAAAAATTTGCTTCCTTTGTTCTTGATGTATAAAGGAAGTCACATGGGTATATCCTATTTTTTAACGAGATATAAATATGGAAAGTGATTGAAACTTAATGTGTTGTCTAGAGACAATCCCCACATCCCAATGGTCACCAAGTAAGATCCAAGATGATGAGTTGTAAATTTATAGTTATAAATTGAAAAAGATCCCATTCTACAATAAGATCATGTGCATGCCCCTTTATTACTAATATAAAATGAACTTCCATTGGGTCTATCTTATCATTGAATAATTCATGGCCCTAAAAATATGATGAGTAGTATATGTGCACCCTTTTGAGATTTGGGCAAAACACATGGAGTTAGAAATAAATAAATTTGATATATCATTAAAACTTAGCGTAAATTTAATAATATATTCTACCAAGACATAACATTTTTATAAAAAAAACACACCTTGTGCCATGCAAACTAAAGATATAACAAAAATTGTATCATTTTAATGTAAAATATGAAAATCATAATAATTATATTATTGAATTGGTCCTAATGATGAGTAATTATTTAGAGAGAAGATATAACAATAAAGAGTACATAGACAAGGGAATTTGTTTTTATCCCCATATTTCCCTAATATATGTGCATGATAAGGATCATGGCACCATGACATAGTACAAGCATAATGAATATTAATATTTGTATGATAAGAATAATGAAAACATATATTTAAAAAAAAAAACTTAAGCACAATCAATATAACAACATAAAAATATGTAAGCACAATGAATATAATAAACATAGAAAAACACAACATAAACAAAAAATAATAATGATAAGAAACATGGAAACATATCAATTGTGTAGCATCTAAAAATAAGTATAAATACTATCATATTTGAATATTTGATCATAACAAACTTGTATAATAATTATGTGGTATATAAATCTTACATCAGAGATAATTTTACTAATAGTAAACACATTAAGTAGTGTTATAATCCTACATCATAGATAGAATGTTTGAAATAATTTTATTGAAAAATAGTTCATAAATATAAATAAAAGTGTAACATGTAGAGGAGAAAATATTCGTTCTTTATATTTCCCATGAATTGTCACACCATAACATGGCAAAATAGAACATGCATTGAATCTACATAATGTTGGATGGGTTCTGCAAATGCTTCTTATTTAAGGTAGAAATTTGATATTTTCTTGTACTTAAGGGATGCAATAATGAATTTATAGTTTCATGAAAAAAAATTATTTGTCATTCCAGTCACATCAAAACTTCTATCTATGCTTATTTTTGTGATATAAATCTGAAAATGTGTATGCTTTAAAAATAAATATTAAAAATAATTAAAAGAAAAGAAAGGAAAAGATAGTCGATGAATACAAAATGTGTCAATTCATAATAAAGAATCTAAAAAAAAATTTTATAATAAATATCTTAACATATTGTAAATTATATTCATATCATATAAATAATATATCGTAAAACATTCGTAACATCATTAAATTTCTTATATCTTTTAGATTTTTGTAAAGTATTTGTAACATCATTAAATATTTTATATTATTAAATTTTTCATATCATTTGAATTAATGTAAAATTATTGTAACTATTACTATAATAATTAATATAAACAATAAATAATAAGTATTGAGCCATTAACTTTATAAATATTTATAAATTAAACAAAACAAAGAGAAGGAGCCCTACGCAACTTTTTCCATCAAAAAAAGTTTGCTATTAATATCTTATAATGAATTATTTGTAGACTTCACGTAAAGAAAAAAAATTGAAACTCTGAAAGAGACCAATGTTATGCAGAAGGAATTCATAAATATATGTGATGTTAAAGCACACATGGATAACAAGAACAAAATAAAACAAGGTCAATATAGTCTATTCCAATTTTTATAAATACCTTGAAATCTTATTATATCTCAATGGTCAATATAGTCTATTCCCTACCTTTTTAGCCTCATACTATATTAGCTTTAGTGATACAGTTCTACCTATCCTTGTCTTCCTAACTGTATCAACATGGCTTATATAATTCTAAGTTAGTCGATACCCATTCTAATATAGTGGAATAGTTGGTCCTTATATTTTTATAAAGAATTTTTTTTATCATTAAGAAGTGGCTACAATCATAACAAAAATGAGAAAATTATCACATGATAAGAAATACCTTTTAGTATTTGAAAATTTTTGTAAAACATATAAATTTTATGAGGAAAATTACACATGTCAAGTTAAATTCCACCTTTACAAATTATGACAATGTGATTATGGTAACAGGTAAAATTATGAGCATTGAAAAATCTCTTCAGTCAACTTATGCTCTATTTTGGAAGGAACTCAGTTCAATTGGCCATGGTGGATACAATAACTCAAGGTTTTTAGCATGTAGTATTACCCTGAAGTTATTTCTATTTTCAAATCATTGAGCCTTTAATATAGATTCAAAATCAAAACACTTTTTAACATAAATAATAATCCTTTCAAACTCAAAACACAATACTTTCTCCTAAGAAACTATAGCCAAATTTGTGTTCAAGTATATTTCTTGCTAGTAATCCAAAATGTCTAAGATTAAGACTAGATCCAAAATATCCTCTTTTCAAGCTCCAAATCTTAGAAATCAATCAACAAAAGGCATATCTTATAAAAAATTTAGAGATAATACTCACTTGAGAAGAAACAAAACAAATCTAGAGGTTAAATTTAGGTGAGGTTTTTATGGCCCTGTTCTAAAGAATAGAAGCAGTTTTACCTATACAAGAGCTAATCACTTCAAGAAAGTCAAATTTTTGTATGAAAAGGGTTTTATGGATAGATATTCAAGGAAATATAACCTTATCTCAAATGCCAATAGCTTTAAAATCTTCAGGAGGGAGGGAAATTTTCCTAGAGAGCCCTTAAAACCTCAACACAAAGCTTTCAAATAATTTCATTGGAAAAGTAGAGTCTATTATGCTCAAAGGAACTTTCAGTCACCCAAATGAAGATTCTTCTTCAATCAAAGGGCTCTTAAGAACTCTAAACCTTCTAGGGAGGATGTGAATAATAAGCCTCAACTTCAAAAAGGTGATGTTTCATTAAAGGAAAGGAGACTAGGTCAAAAGAAAGTTTAGGTGCTGATGTACACTTTCACAAAGGTGCTAAGAAGAGATGATATTTAGGAGGTGTGATTTAACTTGGATGATGATTCCTTGAATATGAGAGCTTCATTTATTTAGGATACTAATTTAAGAGGTAAAGTTATTTCTCCTCATTTATCCAATGATGATTTTTATGACTAGACTTAGCAGACGTGGCCAGAGATTAAGGAAATTGATGAGTTAGGTAATGGATTCTACTCCTTTGTCTTATTTAATGAAGTGAGTAGAGACAAAGTCATGTCTAAGAAAGTCTAAAAATTTGACAAAACTATATTATTTTTTTAGAAATGGAAGGAAAATTTTAATATTGGCCATGAACAAATTCCTAGTCTTCCATTTTGGATTCAACTACCATACTTGCCTTTGGAATACAGAGACCCTGATACTTTATCCAAAATAGGTAATGCATTTGGAATATATCAAGGTGGATATTTGTCTGAAATCTCTCAAGTCTTCTACTATTAGATTGTGTATTATTTTAGAGACTAAAGAGCGATTACCCAAGAGAATAACTTTGGATTCTTCTATTTGTCCCTTGGTATAAGAAATCTTTGTTGAGGATGGTCTACAATCGGAAGACCTAGAAAGACTAAATAGTATTTTGTTCTCAAAAAAGCTAAATGAGAATATGATGGTGCCTTCAAATCCTGAGGAAGGATTGGTTCTTCTAAAGTAGAGTGATCAGCACATGGATGAAGAGGATGTTGATTTCAGGTCTCATATTACTACCCCCCGACCCTCTTGGAATTTTTAAGGTATCTTGGACCTTCAATTACATGGAATAACTTTTCAAGATCCCTTGATAGATGTTTCGACTCAAGCAATCAGGAAGGGATTAGAGGATGAGAATCCAGAAACACTACAGGTGGCTTTCTTGTTGGATAATTGATGTTGAGTCCTAGTTTACATCAGTGTCAATCATGCAACAATCATGCAATTAATTTAATTTTTAGTTATTATATTTTAATAAAATAAATCCTTATAAATGCTAGAGTTAGGTTTATTTGATATTACATGCAAATTATTATTTAGATAAATTTAAAATATTTTTGATTTATTAAATAGAAACGCATGTTCACATGCAATTCTATTTCTACATTGTAATTGATTTTTATTATGAAGGAGAATGATTTGAATAACTTGAAGTAGTAATTTTTATTTTGGAAATTCTTATTTTTATGTATTTCTTTTTCATTTCTTTTGTGCTATGAAAATTGCATATATTTGGCTGAGTTTTTGGTTTTTTTCCTACCTGTGGTTTATTTTTACATATTTAAAATTATATATCTAGTATCAAAGAAGGTATTTTATTTTGAATTAAAGATTTAGTGGTTGGAATTTTACCAAAATTTTATCATGTCAAATTCTAACTCCTTGCCCATTCTAGACTTTGGTGGAAATGAGTATGATTATTGGTGAAACATATGATGACTTTTTTTATAGAAACAAATGTGTGGGTGATTGTTGAATCAAGTTATGTAGATCCCACTTATTGGAATGCCCTCACAGCCAATGATAAAATAGATAAGGAAGAGGCTAAGAAGAAGAATGATGAAGTCTTGTTTCATATTCAAAGTTCTCTAGATAAGAGCCTATTTCTAAGAATTGTAGGAGTAACGATAGATATGGATGCCCAGAGGACTCTAAAAGAAGCTTACCAAGGTAGTGATCAAGTCAAAGTTGTCAAGGTACAGGCATTGAAGAGAGAATTTAGGAATTTAAAGATGCAAGAAGTTAAAAAAGTGAGTACCTCTTATGCTAGAGTAAAAGATGTGGTCAATAATATGGCTACACTTGGTGAAATTGTGAACAATGAGGTTATGATCAAGAAGGTGTTGAGGACTCTCACACCAAGTTGGAACCATGTTTCCATAATCATAGAAGAAAGAAAGAATTTGTTTATCCTTCAATTTGATCACCCAGTTGGATCTTTGATGTCTCATAAAGAAAGATTGAGAGATTCATTTGAATGCAGTGATGAGAAAGCCTTTTCCTCTAAATTATAAATCACAAAGAATAAAGATGCCAATAGTAGCACCAAAATCAATCAGGGTGAAGGTAGAGGTCAAAATCAAAATTACACAAGAGGAAATAGAGGTAGAGGTGGTTCACGAGGAAGAGGTGTTTTCAGATGAAGAGATATAGGCTAATTTGATAAAATAATTGTCCAATGTTACCATTTTAATAAGTTAAAAGTGTTCATTATGCTCAAGAAGGTGATGAGAACCCTATAGATCATTTATTTTTATCCTATGCCAAAGCTGAAAATAATAGTAAAGATGTTTGGTATTTAAATTTTGGATGTTCTAACCATATGTCAAGTAATGAAAAGTTGTTTTAAATAATGGATGAGAGTTTCAAATCCAAGATCTAGCTTGATGATGAAAAGTCATTGGAGGTTGATGTAAAAGGAGCCATGAAAGTCCATACAAAAGAAGGTATGAAGAGTGTTAAAGACATTTAGTACACTCCATAATTAAAGTATAATTTGTTGAGTGTTGGGTAATTATGTGAGAATAATTATAAAGTTATATTTGAAAATCAACAATGTATAATTTATGATAAGAATCAAGGCAATAGAATGGTTATAGTTGTTCCTATGATAAATAATAGGATGTTCCCAATGAAGTTCGGTGAACATAACAATAGCCTTGTCAATATGGAATATGAGGATACAAGTTGGTTGTGGCATCTCAGGTATGAGCATTTAAATTTTCATAGTTTAAAGATTCTAAAATCATATGCATTAGTTTTTGGTTTACTTAACTTAAGGTTGAAGAGCACAAGGAAATTTGTGAAGGATGTGTTAAAGGAAAACATGCAAGGGAGAAATTTAAAAAAGGAAATGCATGGAGGGCCTATTATCCACTTAAGTTAGTACATTCAGACATTTATGGTCCTATGTAGACAATGAGTTTGGGTAAGTAATCATATTTTATCACTTTTATTGATGATTAATCAGGAAAGTGATGGATTTTGAAGACCAAGGGTGAAGCCCTTGATACATTCAAGAGGTTTAAATCCCTTGTGAAAAATGAAAAAATGTGCAAAATCAAATGCTTAAAGACTAATGATATAGGAGAATTTTATTCAAAATCCTTTCAAGGTTATTACGATATGCATGGAATTATAAGGAAACTCACCACTACCTACACACCTCAACAAAATGGTGTAGCTAAAAGGAAGATCCATATAGTGGTGGAGATGGAATAGAGTATGCTACAAATAAAGGGATTAAATAATTCTTTTTGGGGAAATGTAGTTGCTATAGTAGTATATATTCTTAATTAGAGTCCCATTAATACACTTGATAGGATGGCTCCGTATGAAGCCTAGTATGAGAAAAAGCCAAATGTTAATTATTTTAATGTTTTTGGTTATTTAGCCTATGTTCATGTCCTCTATCAAAAGAGACAAAAGATAGATCCCAAAAGTGATTCACGTATTTTTTTTGGATATAGTGAGGAAAGTAAGGCTTACATGTTATATAATCCTCTCACTAATAGGATTGTTTTCTCAAGAGATGTGATTTTTGATGAAGGATGAATTATATCATCAAAAAGGCCATATGGAGAAGTCAAAATATGTTTTAAATGATGTTATTATTGATGATAATGATCATGGGCAGCCCACTAATATTTTTTTTTCAAGTGCTACAAATCCACCAAGTAGTCCCTCATATAGTTGTTTAATTCCAAGTGGAAGTCCAAATTCAAGTCCTATTTATACAAAGAAGGTGAAAATATTGAGTAACATCTATCAAAGGAGTACAAATCAATCACATGAAGAAAATCCAAGAGGTGAGATGGTGAATTTTGCTTTATTACCAAGGCTGATTTTGAACCATCGTATTTTAAAGATGCATGTACTAATGAGGTTTGGATGTAAGAAATGCAAGAAGAGATGCATTATATTCACATGAATGACACTTGGGAACTTACAAAGCTTCCACATGACAAGAATAATATTATCACCAAATGGGTCTACAAAACTAAGTGTAACAGTGATGGAATTGTTGAAAGGCATAAGGAAAGATTAGTTGTTAAAGGCTTCACATAGAATTATGGCATTGATTATGAAGAGACATTTGCACCGGTAGCAAGACGAGACCATTAGAATTTTGATTTCATTAGCAGATCAAAATAATTGGAGCATCCATCATATGGATGTGAAAAGTGCTTTCTTAAATGGGTACTTAGAAGAGGAAGTATATTTGGAGTAGCCACAAGGTTTTGAAGTGCAAGGAAAATAAAATCATGTCTGCAAGTTGAAGAAGGCTTTGTATGGCCTCAATCAAGTACCATGATATTGGTATTCTAGGATTGATGGATATTTTTAGGAGAATGGATTTCAAAGAAGTAAAAATCAACCTACCCTTTACTTAAAATAAGAAGGTAATGATATTCTAAGTATAAGTTTGTGTGTTGATAACTTGTTGTATATGGGTAGTAGTTCTAAGATGATGGATGAATTCAAAGTTGCTATGATGAATGAATTTGAGATGAAAGATTCATTTTAGATGAAATATATTCTAGGAATGGAGGTTTATCAAAGTGAGAATGAAATTTTCATTTGTCAAACAAAGTATGCCAAAGATATTTAAAATAAATTTGATATGGTTGATTGTAAACTAGTCTCCACTCTATTTGCTTATGGAGTTGTGTTATGTAGAGATGATGGTGATAAAATAGTTGATGAGATATCATATAGGAGCATTATTTGAATCTTGATGTTTCTAACTCACACAAGACCTAATATTGTTTATTCAGTTTCACTTGTTTCAAGGTACATGATAGAGCCATCAGAAATACATATGAGGGAAACTAAGAGAATTTTGAGGTATGCAAGAGGCACTCTAGATTTTGGTATTCATTAATACACTTATAAAAGTTTCAATCTTGTTGTTTTTAGTGATTGTGATTGGGGAGGTAGTTTGGATGACCGAAAGTCTACATCTAATAATTATTTTTATTTTCATTCTAGTTTGATTACTTGGAACTCAAAGAAGCAAAGTATAGTTTCCCTTTCTTCTATAGAAGTAGGGTATGTTGCACTCACTTTCGTAGGTACATAAGCATTATGGATTATAAAAATTCTTAAATAAATTGGAGAGATACAAATCTATCCCATAGTGATTTTGTGTGACAACATTAGTGCCATAAAATTGGCCAAGAATTTAATCCATCATAACAAGACAAAACATTTTGATTTAAAGCATCATTTTACCTGAGATTTAATGTAGAAGAAGGTAGTAGAATTGAAATACATCAATACTAAAGAATAGTTGGCAGATATTTTCACTAAGGGAGTTGTAGCAGATTAGTTTTTGAAACTATAGGATCAAATTGTTAGTTCACTCAACATCAAGGGGGAGAATGTTGGATAATTGATGTTGAGTCCTAGTTTACATCAGCTTCAATCATTCAAGAATCATGCAATTAATTTAATATTTTGTTAATTTTTAGTTAATACATTTAGAAAAATAAAGCCTCAAAAAGGCTAGAGTTAGCTTTAGTTGATATTACATGCAAATTGTTATTTAGATACATTCAGAATATTTTTTATTTATGAAATACAAAACCATGTTCACATGCAATTCTATTAGTACATTGTAATTTATTTTTATTATGAAGGATAATTATTCAAATAATTTGAAGCAGTAATTTTTATTTTGTCAATTCTTATTTCTTCTATATTTCTTTTGCATTTCTTCTATGATATGAATATTTCATATATTTGGTTGAGTTTTTGGTTTCTTCCTAGCTATGGTTTATTTTTATATATTTAAAATTCTATATCAGGATGTTGATTGCATGTCCCATATTACTACCTCTCACTGTCAAACTTTTGAGGGTATCTTGGACCCTGAATTGCATGGAATGACTCTTTAAGATCCCTTGATAGATGTTTTGGCTTAAGTAATCAGGAAGGGATCAAAGGATGAGAATCCAAAAACTCTACAGGTGGATTTCACTCCCCCCTCTAAGAGAAATATTTTTGGTTACGAGGGTACTCATCTCATATTACCTTTTAAAAGTAAGGAAATTGAGGATCTAGAGAAAATTACTTCATTGAAGGGATCAAGTTTGGATAATATTAAAGCCTTGAATCATGATGAGGAAAGGTTGGATAGGGAACATGAAGAAGAAAGAGAGGGGGGTGTAGAACCTCCCAGCAAGCTCAATTACAATGATGAAAGTTTAAAGACTTTATTGCATGAATTTTTGTAAAAGGTTACAAATAATATCTATGATGAGATTGTAGATGAACTTCTGGTGAAATATGGGGACTTTGAAGTGATAAAGACTCTTGGTATTTCATAATTGATGATGTGCTTAAATATGGTAAAAATACATCAATCTCACTGAGAAAGAGTGTCAAACATCATAAATCCAAATTTTAGAATGAAATAGTGGTAGGAACTCAAAAATATCTAGACATAAATCCAAAAAGGTGGACGGTTGATGGCTCTCCTCAGGTGTCATGAAAATCCTTATGTGTTAATGCCCCTAACAAGGGATGCCTCATCAAACATCAAGTTGGTGAGGAGAAGTGTGATATCGTATTCCTCTAGGAAACCAAACTCTCATTTGTACAAAGTGATTTATTTTTCAACAAATGGAATGGGTAGGATTTTACAATGATTTCTACTTGTGGAGCTTCAACTAGACTGGTGATCTTAAAGAGATCTCATTTTCTAAAGATGGAAGTTATTGCAAGTAACAATCACTGGGTGTTTGGTAGGTTTTTAAATATTATTAATAACAAGGATATTTGGGTGATGTGTGTTTATGGCCTCTCAATCACAACTCAAAAACAATAGGTATGGATGACTCTTTCCTCATGTTTGAATCTTGTAAAATTGAAGACAATTATCATATGAGGGGATTCTAATGCAATCTTGGATGAAAATGACAATATCGGTGGTATATCCCACCATTATAAATCATAGCAAGACTTTTAAGATTTTATGGAGTTGAATAATCTGGTAGATTGTATCCCAAAAAATGGAAAATACACTTGGTTGAATAAGAGAAAAGATTTCTTAAAAAATGCAAAATGGTGAGATAGATTCCTAGTTTCCCCAATGTGCCTTCAAGATAATATTAGTCTAGAAGTGGATATCTTGCCTCTTACAGGATCAAATCACTTTCTAGTCAGCCTTAGAGTGGGTTATGATTTAGGCTACAACAAGAAGAAGTTTAGATTTTAGGTAATGTGGTTCAAAGATCCTAAATTTACACTCTTAATCAGTGATTGGTGGAAATAGGGTCCTTTTATTAGAGGTTCCCACATGTTCCATATTTCTTCTAAGCTTAAATTTCTAAGATCCAAGATAATGGAATAGAATGGAATAGAATAGAATAGAAGCAATTCTGGATAAATTGGGTTTTCCCCAAGCTTGGTGTAAATGGATGTTTTCCTTTATCTCAAGTTATAAGATGATGGTTTGTATTACTGGCATGGACTCAAAACCTTTTAAGCCAATAAGGGGTTTGAGACAAGGTGACCCTATTTCACTATACTTATTCATACTCATGTTAGAAGTGCTCACTTGGGAAATTAGAGGGGCATATCAAAGAGTGTTATGGAAAGTGTTGTCCCCAAAAAAATATCACTCATTTTTGGGACAACATTTGAACTATTTTGGTCCCATAGACCTAAATTATCTCTTTCATTTTTCAAAATTTGTCTTGGGCATTCAAATTCCTCATTTTTCAAGCTTCTCAAAAATCTACAGACTCTGCAAGCTTGAATCTACGGACTCTATAGGCTTGAATCTACAGACTCTGCAGGCTTGAATCTCAGACTCAATAGAAAGAGGAAATCTATGGAATTTGTAGGTCAAGTTCAATGGGCTTTATAGGTTGAAATCTATGGACTCTTTCAAGGTTAGAGAAAACTACAAACTTGGTTTCTACAGACTCTGCCAACAGGCTCATTTCTACAAGTTCAATGGGCTTCACAGCTTTTGCAGGTGGGTTCAATCAAAAGAATCGATTTCTAACACTTGGTTATTTTTGGAATTAGTTCATCACCTTAGTTCAAACAAAAATCTCCATTGGCAAGCATCAACAGTAGGTTCAACATTTGGTTCATCCTTTGGTTCAACATCAAATGGTTCAAAGGTGGGTTCAATCAAGCGGTTCAATGCTTTGTTTTTCTTATTTGGTTCATCCGCTTTGTTTCAATGCTTTCATTTATCCTTTGGTTTAATCAAATGGTTCATCAGTCAGTTCAAGGCTTTGTTTGAACTATTAAACCAAAACTTGGTTGAACAGTTGGTTCAACATCTTGGTTCAACGAAAAGGTTCAATGGAGCATTTCATTGGCTTGTTTCATTCAATTAAACCATCGGCTTGAACCATTTTGGTTCAAAGCTTGGTTCAACGAAGTGGTTCAACCAATTGGTTCAAAGCCTAGGTTTAAAAATTGGTTCAAAGCCTTGGTTCAATGGAACGGTTCAACAGTTGGTTCATCGCCAAAGTTCAAAGGGCCTCCTGAAGGACAAGTGCCCTTGCAAAGGGCACTTGGTCAATGAAAGTACCCTTCAGAAGGGTCATTTGCAAAAGTAATTCTTTCAGTATTCAAAAAAGACTAAGGCAAATAAATATAGTTATAATTCTTTCAGACTTTTGTCTGAAGGAATTCCTTCAGACAAAAAGTCTAAAAGAATTTAAGAACCAACCGTGGGCATAGAAAAACCTGAAAGATTTGACAGAGACAAAGATTTTCCGCAGACTTTTTGTCTATGGGAATTTTTCCCTGGACAATTTTTCCATGGGAATTGTCTGCGGGGTAAATACCCAGGGAAAAGGCAAAGGAAAATACCTGAGGTAATGTGCAAAGGGCCACTGAAGGACCCTAAAGGGCAGGTGCCCTTGTGGAGGACTCTTGACTGCCAATTTGAAGACACTTCTTGAAGCCGAAGGGTCACCCAAAGAAGCCCTAAGGCCATTTAAAGACTACCCAAAGGGTAAATACCATTGCGGGAGGCTCTTCCCAACTCAAAATGGGTCATTTCTTAAGGCCCAAAAGGGCAAGTTCAATTTGGGAAAGTGTCAAATAGAAAAACCAAAAGAAGACAAAGGGATGACGTGCTCGAAGATGTCAAATTCAAGACAACAAAATAACCATTAATCCTTTGAACCTACAGACTAGAATGCATTCACAGACTTTAAGGCCAAGACCAGTAGAAAGCAAGGAAGGAACAGAACAACAAATTGAATCTAGGACCTAATTGAATTACCCAGAAAAGGAGGAATGATGAAGGTAAGATCAAATCACCAGGTGGACATTGAAAGTTGCAAACTTTCAATAAGCGTGACTTGTTTCACCACATTAATAAAATCAAATGGGTAAAATGCCCCTATGTTCCAACCTATCCTCTTAATAGATTCCAATGCAACATGATGTGTTACTATTCCCAAGTCCTTCTTGAAATGGCTATATAAAGAATTCTCTTCTATTGTAAAAGGACCTCTTTTTTGATTTTTAGAACAAAACTCTGCCCAAATTGAAAGGCATTTTTTGAGACTTTGATCTCAGTTTATTGATCATATTTTGTTATTGGAATAAGAAAGCAGGTGATTTATTAGACTTTGTGCTGTGATATCTTTGTTTTTGGGGAAACTATTCTTATGTCTTTTTCCTTAATATATCTTCTATTCCTTTAATTCAACAAGCAAAATTAGTGATAGCAGTCAGGAAGGTGTCCTGAAGAGTCAAGTGTGGAGAGACTTTGTGCCCCCATAATTGCCTTTAGTGTGTTACCTTTTCATTTCTATGTAAAGGACTTTGGGATGACTTTATGCCCTCATTGTCATTCATATCTTACTCTTGAGCAATTCAAGTGGAGACTTTGTGCTGCATCTCAATTTGTTGGTTATTACATCCTTTGCTACATTTTACTGTTACTACCAAGAGTATTTTTGTAGTTTGTTGAACAGTACTTCTAAAAGAAGAGGAGTATTGTTTGTCATTTCCCTTGAGTTTTTCCTTTGATCCGCATGCATCATCTCTGAAAAAAGAGAGATGGATGGTTTGTCCTACCCATGAGTATTATTTTATGTTTATACACACACACACACACACACACACACACACACACACACACACACACACACACACACACACACACAGAGAGAGAGAGAGAGAGAGAGAGAGAGAGAGAGAGAGAGAGAGAGAGAGAGAGAGAGAGAGCTTATCTATAGGTAACCTCCCCTTGATGAGAGGAGAGATCATTCCCCTTTTGATGTGGTAAACCTACACATTTGGATGACTAATCTTCCTACTTTGGCTGATTAGACCTATTTTGTTAATCAGTATGTTGATCGACAAAATATTCAACCAACAAAAAGGAATAAGTTTTTAGGGAATACAAGAAATCATATAATCATGCCCTTTTTTTAGATGATTCAATCTTTTTTGGACAAGCCATGATGAGCGAAGCAGAGACAATCAAGATTACTTTTGAAGGTTATTTCAACTCTTTTGGTCAATTGGTAAATATCAACAAATCAATGGTTTACTTTTTCAATGTAGATCCTGGTAAGCAATTAGATATAGCAAGAATTTTTAATTTTGAAATTGAATCCCTACCTAGAAAATATCTAGGTATTCCTCTTTTCAATGGAAGATATAAGAATAATCTATGGAAGGATGTTATTAATAATATGCACTCCAAAATTGCTATGTGGAAAGGTCATTGGTTGTCATTTACAGGGAGACTAACCATGATCAGGGTTATGTTAATGATGGTTCCCATTTATATGATGTCTATCTTACAAATACCAAAAGGTATTTATATGGAGATTGAGAGAATATGTAGGTAGTTTTTCTCGTAAGGATTTTTGAAGGGGAAGAAGATCCACATGTTGGAATGGGATAAGGTGTGTAAGTTCAAGAATCTAGGACGGGCAAGTGTTCTTAATTTAAATATTCAAAATCAAGCCTTAGAATAAAAATTGGTATAGGAGATGTATAAAAATCCTAAATCGAAACGGGCAAGGCTTATGAGATTGAAGTATCTTGATTCGATGGATAGAGAAAGGATTTTCACTGTTATGGATCCTCCTTAAGGGTTAGCAATATGGAACTTTATTATTAATTGTAGAGAAATCTTATTGCCTAATTTGTCATGGGTGATTTACAATGGAAATAAGGCAAATTTATGGGATGATTCATGGAACAAGGAGTCTAAACATTTTTAGTGGGATGAGCTTAAAGAGGCTAGAGAATATCTTAAATTTCGTTAGGGAAAAAAGGTTAAATATTATTGGTACATTAAAGGTGGTATGGGTAAAATAAGATTAATTTGGAAAAACACATGCCATTATGATTTTTCCATCGAGCAAATTTTTTTTCTTAGAAGTATTCTAACAAAGAGAGTGGTTTTTTTCTTTGATCTAGAAGATGAAAATTTTTAGACGATGGCCAAATCTGGTTCCTACATGGCCAAAGATGGTTATGAGAGTGTTATTGGACAAAGAAATGGCCAATGAACTTATGTTGGAATGATTCTATATTACCCAACGATGGATCATTCAATTGGCTAGTAGTCCATAATAAAATTCTTACAGGTGATAGAATTAAGATACCAGATCTTGGATCTAATTTTAAATGTATTCTATGTGGTCTTGAGGATGAAAGATTTGACCATCTTATTCTACGTTTCAAGTTTAGTAAAGAATGTTGGTCATAGTTTATAAGGAAAACTAATTAGGTCTCACCATTGTCTGGGTCCTTGTTATCCATGTTTAAAAATTGACCAAAGCTATTTATAAAATCACATTTTGCTTACCTTTGGGATGTTGGAACATCTCTTATCATCTGGCACATTTGGTGGGAAATAAACATTAGGCTATTTAAAAAAGAGGCCAAGTCTTTTTTAGTGCTTTGTAATAAGTTAGATGAGGAAATCTCAAAGGTGGTTAATGCCAAGATCTGTAGAGCTACTGTAAACACTTTAGTATAGTCAAGTTGGGATGATAATGTGGTTAGGAATTGTCATCTTCTCAATCCAAAAAGTAACAAGGGTAATTATTTATCTAGAGGTGAAGGTGCATGGATAAACCATATTAGATAGATTCCTCTATCTCAACATTTTTCCAAGCTCAATTCTGATGGTTCTTGTAGAGGAAATATAGGTCTCTTAGGAAATGGTTGTGTTATTAGAGATGGGGATGTTAATTTATTGGTTGTGAATTAAACTACAATCTGTAAAGGAATGTACAATGAAGTGGAGGCATGGGCATTGGTTTATGGGCTCAATCTGGGGATTAATCATGGTTTATTGAACCTTCAGATTGAAGGTGACTCCCATATTATAGTTTTGGCATTAAAATCCAAAGGCTCAGATAAATAGAAAATTAACTATATTCTTCACTAGGTAGTTAGTTTAATAAACCACCTTGATAATTTCATTATCTCTCACTGTTATCATGAGGCCAATAAATCAGTAGATGGGTTGGCTAAACTGGCCATAGACTAGGAGGTTGATGTGGCTAATTTTCACCCAAGTCAACACAACCTTCCAAATTTCCTAATGGAAGGTTTAAAGTATGATGTGGATGACATCACATCTAATTGAGGAGCCCAATTTCTATCCTAGAGTGGTATTGGCATCAAGTTATTGCTTTGGGAAAAGAACTCAAGTTATCCCTAGGTACCTTGTTAGTTTTTTACATTTGGGAGGGGGCTTGGATCCATCATAGACTGTGGTGGGTGGACACTTTTATTTTTTTCTAAGAGGGAAGGCTCTAACATTTATTTTTAGATCACCTCACCTGTAATAAAATCCATGAGGTGTTATATGCCTTTAATTTTGTCTTTTCAGCCTTAAATGCACATGAAGAATGCTAATTTTCAAGAATCTATTGGGAAGGGAGGATGAAGGTGAAGACTTCCTGGCTCGTTTGATGATGATGATGGACAGGACATGTCTTTCATAGAGGACAATGGATATTTATGGAAAAGTATGGAATAAAAGATGGTATTTATTGTGGCACCTAACCTTACCATTTTTAGATCATTTGTACTCATTTTTGATGGATCTCCTTAGGATTTCTATCAGATACAAAGTGAAAGGATTTATGTTTAAGGTGCCTTTCTTATCAGGAGAGGCCACAACTGATGATGGCTTGGGTACTGGGAAGGCTAGTGTTGGTTCATGGGGGATGCTTTATGCTGGCATGTGGGATTATTTTCATTACCTAATGTTTTTTGGTTTTTATATAGAGGATGGTTTTTCCTTGTTTCCTTTTCATCTGATTGGTTTTGGTGGTCGGTCTTGGTGTTCGGTCATGGTGTCTATCAGACCAAGTTACGATCATTTTTATTTTTATTTTATATGGTATTATGTCTATGGTTTCTTCATGTAAAAACTCTTTTAAGTAATACTATGGGTACTCTCCACCTTTTTCTTTAAAAAAAAAAAAAAAAAAACATAAATAATATTTAATAAGTTGTAAAAAAATATAAAATGATAAATGCTGATCTAACTTGTTTTGATATATTTTTTCAAAAATTTGTGAACAATAATAAAATGAATTGTAACATAATTAATTAAATTTGAACCACCTTGAATCATTGTCATATAATCATCATCAAAATAATTACTTATCCATCATATATATATATATATATATATATATATATATATATATATATATATATATATATATATATATATATATATATATATCTGTGTGTGTGTGTGTGTGTGTTTGTTTGTGTGTGTGTGTGTGTGTGTGTGTGTGTGTGTGTGTGTGTGTGTGTGTGTGTGTGTGTGTGTGTGTGTGTGTGTGTGTGTGTGTGTGTGTGTGTGTGTGTGTGTGTGTGTGTGTGTGTGTGTGTGTAATAAGTCTCATAAACATGCATGTACAATAAATGCCAGGCACATGAAATAATGTAGTTAGAAGAAATTAGTTATAGATGATATTTCATTTGAGAGTTAAAAGAAACAATTTTGGTCACAAATTGCCTAGAGACAATGTATTCTTAAAAAATGCCATTTTAAAGATATTATACTTTCACAGTCCATGTAGTTGCAATCTTAACTTTTGGAAAAATTGTGTACAATTTTAACTTTTGAAATCAATAAACACCACAAGAATTTAAACATAGATGAAATGTTGAGAATTAGTCATGTGTGGAAACCTATTGTTAATGATCTTTAGTTTTATTTAATCACATTACATTAAGTTATTTATTCACAAAGCTTTTATTTAATTAACCAATCTTTCAATAGATTGACACTTAATTTAGTAACTTCAATCATTTAATAATTCATTTATAATTTAATTTATTGTAATAAAATTAGTTAATCAATTATCCACTTGTATCATTATAATTAATTTATTATTTTTTCCTTCTTAAATACAATTTAAATCAAAATGGTAAGTTTTAATAGGGTAAGTTTTTTCAAATTAGTAATTTCTAAATATCTATAATTTCCATTTATTTCTTAGAAACCTCTAACAACAATTACATTTTTTTAGCTTTTAAGATGATCCAAAATATTAAACAACAAAATTGTACATAATTTTTTGAAAAACTAATATTACATACCGTTTTAAAATTAATCAAAATTAATATATCATTCTTTAAAATATTAAATTGAACAGATATATTTTAGTTAAAATAATATTTTACTAAACATATTAACAATATAAAAATAAATAATTTTCACATAGAGTAACACTACTTCATTAAAAGGATGTGATTTTGACAAAGCCTAATCCAAACTCCTTCGAAATAAAGATCCTAGCTCATAAATAAGCCATTTCACATAGAATAAAATGAGGTGGAGGCCACCTGCAATCCCATGGCTACTCTAATGTTCTAAAAGAAGATACAACCAAATGAATTAGGTATGTCGTGTAACCAAAAATATTTTAAAAGCATTATAACCACATGAAAATCAAGGCCCACAAATAAAATCTCAAAAAAGTAAGGCAAGGACAACATAGCACCTCTCGTAATAGAAGGTCACATTGAATAAGTCCATGTGAGCTTGTCATATGTGTTCATGGTTTTATAGCCACCGTTAAACTTCTATGTCAAGCCAAAGATCATACTACTAGATTCAAAGTGAATGAATTGTATATCCCATCCACTAATTATATCATTCTCATGTATTTCTACCATCATATTGAAATGGCAAGGACTTTTTTATATGAATATACTTCCCTTGTCCACCATAAAATTGGATTGCCCTTGCTATACAATTTACACATGATAACATTAAGCTAATATTCTTGTGTACTCCCATTTGATATTATTTTTTAGTTTTTTTGGATGTCAGTTTGTATAGATCATGAATTCTATAAGTGGGTCTGAGTTAATTTAAACCTTGAATGTATGGGATGTTGGATCAAGAGAAAGTATACTAGATTTTTTGGCATAGGTTTAGCATTGATCAATAATTGTGGCAAAGAATCCTTCAATATTTTTTAAAGAAGTTTAGGGTGGTGTTTTTTGATCTCATGTGTGTAAAGAGTGTTAATCCAAAATACTTTGACATGAATAAATATAGTATTACTGATGCCTATGTTGATGATGACCTTATTATACTAGATGAGCTCAAGGTTGATAAATTTGTGTATGTGGGTTATTAGTCTCTACCATGATAAGGTTCCTTGCTTCTATTAAGAGGCCTGCTCTATTTAAAAAACCAGTGCTACTAGGAGCTTCCCAAGGCTTTAACACTTGTAAAAAATATTCTTTTCTATTTTGTGATTATATGTATTAATAGAAAAATGAACCACATTTGTACCAATGTATTTGGGATTTTATGAATGCTTGTATGTTGATTTTGTGTTTGGTGATTGTATCTCACATTAGAAATAAAGCATGTTTATGAATTATCTATGTTCCAAATTTTATGGTTGATTATTTGATTGGATACGAATGATCTGAGATCCCTAGATTTCATGGGTTAATGAATGATATTTGGAAGTAAAATCCAATGTTTTTAATTAATTAATGGATGTTACCATAGAATATATTAAGGAACCCTAACTAAGATTTAAATTCTAGAGATAATAGATACCCAATTCCATGTTATGAAATCATCGTATATGATGAATTAGTTTTTAGTTTTAACGTACATAAACGGTGCTGGGTAGGAAAACTTTTGATGATGTTGGAAAAAATGATATAGCACTAATCATTCTATATGCAAAAAATTACCAATTTTGAAAGTCCCATGTGGGTAGTAATGAATAAACAAATAAATGAAAGATGGGAGAAAAGAAAATGGATAAATAACTACTAAATTTGTATATATATATATATATATATATGTATATAAATCCGAAAATTTTCTTCTACAAACATAGTTATTGCTGTTACAAAATAACATACAAAAGGAATAAAAAACTTTCATTGACTGTTGGAACTATCTTCTCAAGCTATGGACTACTATTTTAGTTAACTCCTTAGTTATTCTTTGTTCAAATCCCTTTTTCTACACTCTCTTTATCTTCATAGACTGTTGTTGTGTTTTGCTACTCTTACTCTATGAATTCACTATTTTCCCCTTTTTCTATGGACTGTTGTGTTTTTTGTTTCTCATTCTCTTCTATAGACTATTATTGCATTGAATACTCCCATGAATCTTCTCTCCCTATAAGCTACTACTTTATTTTCCTAGTTGTTCTTGTGTGCAATCTTTTTTCTAATTTTTGCTAAATTAGAATACCGATCTACTACTTCACATTCCATTTTTTATTTGTCCTTTCTAACTTCTTACCTAACTCATAGCTTTCTCCCCAAAATACACCAAATGGGCTCCAAATTATAAATTTGAAAGGGGCTGTAATAAATTGAGTTGGTGGCCTATTGTGTTTTGGAGCTACATGTGAAATTAGGTATGGGGAGGTAGAATATAATATTTTAACACCCCCTTATTTTTGACCTTCCTACCATGGTCATCTGGTACTTTTCTTAGTCTTCAAGACCTCCTTATTACTTTTCTTTAGCTTCATAAATGCTTCTACATCTTTTTTATGCATGTTCAGAGATTCCTTATTGAAGTTCGTAGCTTTGATGATGGATTCTGTAGTTGGACTAATAAAATCCATAACTACCCTACCAAAATACATAGCTATATTGTAATCCATATCTACCCTACAAAATCCATAGCTATATTAATGAAATTCATAGATGGACTGTCAAAATTTGTAGCTACCCTGATGTAATTTATAGCTCTATTTTAGGAGTCCAGAGTTGTGTCATTTGAGTCTGTAGCTCTGCTGAAAGACTCTGAAGCTACCATAACACTTTATAGGCATAATTATATTGCATTTATGATTCCTAATCTTCCTCTTAAATGCATCAAATTGTCTTTATACAAAGGCTTAGTGAAAATATTAGCTAGTTGTTGATTAGACTTGCAAAAGCTAAGCTTTATGACACAGTTTCAACTAACTCATGAATAAAGTGATACCTGATTGCAATGTGTTTGATTCTACCATGAAACACAGGGTTATTAAACAATGTTATTGATTATACATTATCAAAATAAATCATATAAGATCTTTACTGCTCCTCATGTAAATCAAAAAGTATCCTTCTCAACCATATAACCTGACATGTTGCATTGGTCGCTATGTACTCCGCTTCAGTTGTAGAAAGTAACACTATTGGTTGTTTATTTCAAGCCTAAGATATGGATCCTAAACAAAGATGAAATTCATATCTCAAAGTTCTCTTTTAGTCATCAAGGCTACCTGCCCAATCACTATCCATGTAACATACAAGCTAAAACTCATCTGCTGCTACATATAAAACACCATAATCTCTTGTACCATTCCCATACCTCAATATGCTCTTGCCTGCTTGCCAATGTGTCTAATTTGGCATGTCCATAAATATTTATATGAGGTTGAATACATACATAATATTTATCATTGTTGCAGTCAGATACATTAGGATTTCCACTAGGATCTTATAGCATGTGGGGTCTACATTATTGTTGTAAGCATCTTTGCACAACTTAAGGCTTGTCTCATCTAAAGTGAATATGGGCTTATTGTCTAACATATTAAACCTCCATAATATCTCCTTTGCATACTTAAATTTTCATATAAATATGCCTTCATCCATTTGTTTGACTTTTATCCCAAAAAAGTATTTCTAGAACCCCAAACTAATCATTTTAAACTCATTTTTCATGGTTGTTTGAATTCTTCAACGGACTGATTCGCATTTCTGATGAATATTAGATATCCAAATATAATAAATCAATCAAAATACCCTCTTTGTATCCTTTGATGTATAATTTAGGCTCACTTATACTCTTGATAAAACCATTGCTCGACAAGTATGAGTCTATACAGTTGTACCATTGTCTTGGGGATTGTTTGAGCCCATACAACACCTTTTTCAGCCTATACACTTTGTTATCATTCTTGATAATCTCATATCTAGGTGTTTTTCCCACATATAACTCTTCTTATAGTACTCCATTCAAGAATTTTGACTTCACATCTATTTGATGCACCTTCCGCTTGTGTTGGAAAGGAATGGCTATGATTGTCATTATGGTTTATAGCCTTTCTATCAATGCAAATATTTCATTGTAATCATGCTCAAGAATTTGATTGTATCCATTCACCACCAGCCTTTCTTTATGCCTTTCTATCTTGCCTTCAAGAGTAGTTTTTGTCTTGTACACCCACTTAACTCCTATGACCTCTTTTCCTTTTGTTAGGTCAATTGACTCCCATGTGTCATTTCTCTCTATGTTGTCCATCTCTTCATCCATTGCCTCACACCACTTGTTATCCTTGATTTTTTATTGAAAGTATATTGGATAAAATGATAAAAAGAGTGCATAATTCATAGTTTTATCTTCATTTTACTCATGCCTTGACTTCTCATAGACTTCTTACAAGTTTTTCATCCTTACTTGATGTTGACTTGAGTTGGAAGAGGAGGATGTTGACTCATGAACAACACCTTGGCCTCCTTGATGGCTAGTACCAGTATATGAATCATCCCTTTATGAAATAGGGGTCCATTTTGGTACATTTTTGGTTGTACCACTTATTTTTTTAGATTCAACAAAGGGTCCAATAGCCCTTGTTTCCACATGTTCCTCTCATTTTCTCTCTTCCTAAGCTTCATGCTCAATAAATTGAACATCATGATTGATTATAAGATCTTTGGTGATGGGATTGTATAGCTGATATGCCTTTGATTGGTCACTATACCCTATGAATATGCACTTCTTGCCTTTGTCATCCTATTTGTTCCTTCTCTTCTTGGGCAAATGTGCATATGCCACACAACTAAAAACCCTAAGGTGTTCTACATTTGGCTTCTAGTTGTTCCATGCTTCTTGAGGGATCACATCCTTTAAAATCTTCATTAGACAAATTTTCAACAAGTAAATTGCTATTTTTATAGTCTCAACCCAAAAATCATTACGTAAACCTTTTTCCTTTAGCATGTTCCTTGCCATCTCTTGGATGGTCCCATTCTTCCTCTCAGCAACACCATTTTTTTGCAGTGTATACCTAGCTATAAATTATTTATATATGACATGATCCTTGCAAAAATTCATGAATTCATTGGATAAATACTCTCCCCTTCTATCCATTTTCAAAACATTGATATAGTGGACACATTGCTTCTCCACCATGGCCTTGAAATGCTTGAAGGTCTAAAATGCTTCTAATTTATTCTTCAATAAATAAACCAATATATTTTGACTATAATCATCTTTGAATGTCATGAAATAGACATTATTTGATAGGGAGGGGGTATTCATTAGACCACACAAGTCTGAATGTATCAACTCTAATGGAGATCTAGCTCTTCATGCCTTACACACAGGTAATGCATTCCTATGTTGTTTCCCAATATGTATCCTTCACATACCTTGTTTGGATATTCTATAAGGTGCAACCCCTTCACCATGAGATTCTTGTGAATAAATTCCATTGCTCCAAAAATCAAATGCCCATACCTAATATTCCAAAGAGTAGGTTCATTGGCCATCACCATTTTGAACACTACTGTGAGCTCACTTTTCATTCTCAATAAAACCATTCGATTTCTTATCATCTTGACTGTTGCTATATTTCTATTGAAGCCACTCCTATCAAATATAACACACTCACCATTCTCAAATATGATGTTTTACCCCTTTTGGATAAGCTATCCTATGTTGATAAGGTTTTATTTCAACTCATTTACATAGTAAACATCATGAATTTGCCTATTTTCACTTTGCTTGGTGCAGATATAAATGTTACCCTTACCCATGACAAGAAACTTATTATTATTTCCCATATTCACCATGATTTTATTATTTCATCTATGTGGATAAGAATCTCTTTGTTCTCACTCATATGGTTTCTACAACCACTATCCAAGTACCATGTTTATTTACTACTTTGCTCAGCAATGTTGCATGTTATAAACAAGTTTCTAGATTTCTCATTCCTATTAGGTTTAGCTTATTGTGCATGAGTTAAATTTTAATTTTGATTATTCATGTCATACACTCACTATCATAATGTCCATACCTCTTTTAATAATAACATTGCATGCTAGATTTATCATACCTTTGTATAGAACCTCCTCTAAAAGTGTTATTGCTCCATCCTCTTCCTTTTCCTCTTCCATGTGGTTCTTGATGGATATGTCTTCCACCTTATTGATTGATACAATTTCTTCCTCTACTTATAATGTTTTATCATCTCCCCCTTCCTTTCACATTGACATTATTCTTGAATGCATGCTCATGGGAAGAGGTGGCTGACTTATTCAATCTTTGTTCATGATTTTGCAAGGATCCCATTAGCTCATCCAATTTCATTTGCATCAAATCCTTTAACTCTTCTATGGAAACCTCTATAGATTCAAATCTAAGTGGAAGGCTCCTCAACACCTTTTCAATGACCCTATGATTTTCAAGGGTGTCACCACA
>JARHVA010003128.1:1312500-1330000 GCA_037957365.1 Torreya grandis
ATCTGTGCACTCTTCAGGTTTTTGTCTTGTTTGGGAAATTACGTAAAAATCACTTGCTAAGATTGTTTATAGATTATTTTGGACATGTATTATAATTCATTAAATTATTTTTTCCAAATTTGGAGTTTTTTTTAATGGGCCAATGACCTCAAACTTACAAAGTAGTCTCTTCTAGGTACAATGGGTAGTTTTCACCATTTTCAAGAACTTTGTGCTTCTCCACAAATTTATAAGGTTGTGCTAAGTTCATTGAAATGTTTAAATTTTTTATTGATTCCAAATTAACATTTAATCTTCAGTATCCAAGGTAATTCTCATGGTTTACAAACTCACATGTCACATCAAATAGTCATAAGATACCCATGTCTACTTTATTCACATGTGCAAGTGGTTTTTCATGTTGAAGGAGAAGTTTTTAAACTTGTTATAATTTTTCATTGGTGGAAATTGTGTTTTTTGAAAGTTTGAATTTGAGTTTGAGTTTTTTCAAAGAACTTTCATCCAAATTCTACTTGATTTGATACTCATTGCCCTACTTACAGTCCATAACCACCTACAGGTGGTGCTAATAGAGTATGCATGTGAATTTTGAAGCATTGAATCAAGTTTTAAATACTTATTGGGGTCATATTATTATGAAGGAATAATTGAAAACTAATATAATTTTTCAAGGTGTCAATAGAAGTTTTGAAACCAATTTGAGAAGATGAGGATTGTGTTTTGGGAAATTGTCCCAAAAACAAGGAAATAGAGGTCTAGGAGGTTTTTGTATACCTATTACAACATGCCTATAAGGTGTTAAAAATAATATAATTAGGTGTATCATGTTTCCTATATTATATGAAAGAGAGGTGACAAATATGAGAGAAAGAGAGTAAGTGGAAGGAGGTTGTCTAGATCCTTAAACTCACCCTAAAATGCATTAAAAACCTATAGTAATATCTACAAGCCTTAATATATAAATGACCTATTAATATCCTAAGAACAAACAATAAATTTAATAAATATCAAGGGTTTTAATGGAACACAAAATTATATGAGAATAACAAATAAGAGATAAAAAATTATTCTTGTTCCTCTTTCAAAGCACAGTCTGTACACTAATGGAAGTGGACACCTACAGTTAGGACAGGGTAGACAGTGACCTTATCTTGAAGCCTAATTGGTGTTTTGATATTATTATTTACACTAATGGAAGTGGACACCTATAGTTAGGACAAGGTAGACAGTGACCTTATTTCGAAGCCTAATTGGTGTTTTGAGATTATTATTAAGTGAATAATAGTTAATTTATGTGCCTTTTCACCTAAATTTATTCAAATTAGGTTAATATAAAGTCTTTAACACATTTACCAAGGTCCATTTAGGCCATAAACACCTACAACCATTCCCCAAGGTTATACTCAATTTAGGTACCAAAAGGAAAAGTGGAAGTTTTAAAGATATGTTTGAACTAATTTTTTAATAAAAGGAATATAAATAAGTAGATAATTAACCAAATTGAGAGGTTAGGCTATGTTATAGACTTTTTACTCACCTACAAGATCATATTTGACCTACAAATTGATTATGTCTATCTTTGATAAATAATGAACTAGTTTAGTAATTTGATGGTGTTTATGGAAATATAAAGTGAGTGAAAGAGAAAACATGTATTATGTGACCTAAGGAGATTCAAAATATTCCCTCATATATCATTACCAAGTCAAATTATATTACATCACCTATGAGAACCCTAGGCAGAATGTTTATGTCCAGACAGGCAGTGAGCATAGGAAATGATGATTTTGAGTGATTGACATTGTCTAAAGTTGATGAAAAAGTTTATAACGTTGATAAATGACCTTATTTATTCAAATTGTATGTCAAAATTCTATGAACAACCTTGGTATATCCAAAATCACCTACAAGTAGGGCCAAAATAGAGGTGTATTAGTTAAAATAGGACAAGACTCAAGTTTGGAATTCAAAATACATGTAAAAGGTTCAAGGAGAGGATTTTAAATAATAATAAACAAAAATTAAATTTTTATAAGAGACCATATAATAATATACATAATTTTTATCAATCTAAAAGTGGCATAAGTACCTACAGGTTTAGTCTAAGATAGGGTACAATTAGGGTCATCTCATGCTCAATTTAGGTTATACAAGGGTAGAAGTGAAGTATGCATAATATGTGGAAAGTAAAAATGGTATAAAATATTGAAACACATTAATATTAATCATCTTGACCTCCATAGTCCCTCATAGTTATCCATCGAGAAAAGGGAAGAAACTTCTAGGTGCAAAGCATAGTTAAGGTTTGGAGGTCAGTTTTAAAAGTTTAAGTGAGTAGGGCGGAAGAATAAGAAGATGAAGATGATTTAAATATTAAGGTAATTTCATCATGGAAAATATAACCTTATAGAAATATAATATTGAATTTATTAATTGAAAAAGGATCTTAAACATGTTAAACTAAGTCCATTCCTAATACCCCTACAGATAGTGTCTTTCACAAGTCTATCTTGAAGTTTTGATGAGGTTAGAGGGTATATGCATGAGATGAAAGAATATTTTTTATAGGTAATATTCATTACATAAATAAGACCATAAAATAATAATATTGGTCCCAGGGAATGGGGTAGTGCCCTTTATTTTGTCTCAGATAGAGGACACTCCCTTTGTGTATAAGCACACAATATTTAGAGAAATGGATAGTGAGATGAGACCAGAAGCCATGGAAACTATTAAGGAAGGTTTTAAATTTTGATACAGTATAAAGGAAAATTTTAAAAACCTCATAGGATCAATGAGATAAAAAAAATGTTTTAGATGGTTAACTTTGCAGTCAAGCCTATTAGGCATGGTAAAGCGTAGTTTCCAAATGGGAGGCCTTTCACACTTCTAACATGAAACATGATTAAAAACCTTTGTAGGAATTATTTATATGTTAAAATATATGTGTATAATATTTTTTAATGCAATAATTTTCAGTTGTATAGTCTAAACATCAAAAGTGGCAGACAAACCTATTGAACAAGGTGTAGGCCTAAGGCCAAATCTAGGGTCATCCACTATTTTAGAAAGAGATAAGATTGGTGACATATTGAAACATGAAAATAAGGTCAAATAAGATTATTTAAATTAATTTAATGAAGATAAAACCAAAATAAACCATTTTTTGGGTCCAAAATCAACCCATGCATGTAGGAATGAAAGAAAAGAGCTCGAATGTGTGACTTTCAAAGATCATATATTCTTGGAGGTTCTAAATGGGAGTCCAAGGAATTTGGGGAAGTTATTAGGCTATATAAATATAATATTTCTGTAATTTTTTTGTCAGGTTGGATGTTGGATCTTTATGAACCAACCTTAAGACTAAAAATAGGCCTAAAACCCTACTAAACCCTACATAATAACTAGTTTATGAAAATGAGCTTGGATATGAAATAAAATGGAATATTTTGATCATAATTATTTTTTAAATTTTAATATTACTAAATATATATCCTTACCATGCCAATTAGTTGTATTGAATTATATGGATGAGGGAAGAAACAAGCTTTTTCTCATTATTTTATGTGTGTTGTAGGTTGTAGGAAGTTTAAAGAGATGAAAACACATGGATGTAAATATTAAGAATTAATATAACTAAAAATTTAATTTTAATCCCTTTAAAATGTTCATAAGTGTTTAAAATAGGTCCTTCAACTCAGCCAGTCAAAATTGGCCTATTACACAAACTAGTGAGAGGGGTGAAAAGTTTCACTTGAACTAATTTTAAAGCCTGTATGATGTTTCCACGGACATGGAGGCTCTTTAAACTTGTAATTAATCTTATATATTGTATTTTAATGGTAAAATTATGCTAAATTTAAGGCCAAGTGTGTAGGGTGCATGAAGGGGCAATTTTATGGATAACAGATGATAATGACTCACTTTCAGAGGTTTCTAGAAGTCCAAAAATGTAACCAATGATTGGAGAAGAATTTATAAGAGAAAAAAATTAAATTAAAATAATTTATAATATTCCTTTTCAATTATAAAAATTTAAAAAAACTCCAATCATGAAGGTAATTTTTTCTGTGCAAAAGGAGGCATTTTGTGTCACTTTGCATAACTTTGATGACTTAGATTGACATTTTTACTTCATTACCTTTCATGATTCAACCCATATCCTCTTATCATGCATTTTTAACTGATATTATAAATCTTTATAAATTTACATGTGACCCTTCAACTTCTCTTCTTCTCTCTTTGTCTCAAACTCTATAAGAGTTAACCATTTTGGCATTGTATGGGACGCTCCACCTCAATATGGTGAAGCCCTACTTGATTGTATATATTTTTTTCAATAAAATGACTAAATTTTATCTCTTCATGACTGTTCATAAGTGTGTTCCACTTGAGTGATGAATCTTGTTTAGTGAAGACTATGGATTCCTAGCATGTGGTCTCATTCTTTCACCTTGTTTGCAGTTGGAAAACTTCTTCTTACAGGGCATATGAAGTGTTTTAAGAGATGTGAAATGTTGATTGAGTTATTATTTTAATTAGTGCCATTCAAGGTCCCTTGTTTAGTCTTCCTAGATTTTCACATTCATCCATGAGCTCACAATGTAACATTGATGTGAGAAGAGGAAGATTGAAGGAGTGTATATTTTAGTTTGTTTCCCAGTCTCTAATGTGTAGTGAAATTGTTGGAAGTCATAAAATTGATTTTGTATATCACCTCATTAGTTTATATTTTATTTTAATTATATCTCTCCCTTTTCACCCCCAAATTTAGTAGTAGGTTTGATTTTAAGTTGTACATCAAGGGAGCTAGCCTTATCTAGAGACTCATCTCATTCCTTAGGTTGCCCAAAAGCCTAGAGGTGATTTCATTATGCCACTTGAATGAGAAGATATTTGCATCTCCTCAAATCATGAAAATAAAATTAATAATAGGAAGCAACCAAGAAAATAAAATAAAATAAAATAAAAGATTGAAACTATGGGTATAGTCTGAAGCCAAATAACAGTGCTCAAAATGTACTAAATAAACATGCAAGATGGATAAAATAGGGTAGGGTAGGGTATCAAACTAAAGAACAATAAAAATGCATATATTAATTTATTATTAAAACTCTAATAAAAATCTATTTTATGCATAAACTTATAAAGTTGCAATTATTACAAATTGATTACAAAAAAAATTATACTTTCCTTCTATTTCCCTGACTATATTTCTTCTTTTGCCAGTTCTATATGGGCAAGTGCATAGAGATGGGAGATAATTATATGGACATTTTTTGGTAATGTAGCTACATTATTTAATTAATATAATCACTTTATTTAAATTATGACTTGGTAAGTATCAAGCTATAATTTGATCATGTTATTAAATAACATGATTGCATTACTTAAAATAATAACGTAGTCGCATTAATAACGTGATCATATTATTATTGTTTTCAATAATTTGATCACATTAATAATGTGATCACATGACCTATGTAACAAATAAAAACAAAATTTGAAACCTTAATGCAAAATTCCTCATTTTGCATTTGAGCTTCCATTGTTAACCTCACATTTTACAATCGTATTTTGGGTGAGAGAGACTAAACATTACATAATTCATCCCAAGAAGATATTAATCAATGATACCCACACATAGAGGAGGTAAGTGATAAAAATCTACTCTTATCAACCATAAATTTTTGTATTTTTTTGTTATTTTCATTGTTTAACCCTAATTTTTAGTAATTTTAGTAATTTTTAGTGGTAATTTATTTATTTTGAACAACCCATCCTAGTAACCCTCATGTTATTTTGCCTAACTCTCCATATAATCCTCTTGTTTATTCTCCTAACACTCCACCTAATCCTTTGTATAACTCTCTTGTTCCTCATCCTATCCCTTCACCTAACCCTCCTACAATTCCACAAAATCCCCTAGGTAGTTAAGATCATCTAGTAGACAATATTGTGGGAAATAAAATTAAAATTGAAGAATTAATTGGTAGAATAAGGGATCACACTTCCACCAAAACCCACTAAACCTATCTAGACAATTCTCTAGAGACATTATTAGGTAAAATTGACTCTATAATGAGTTAAATTGATAGATTGACTTCATATCGAGATAGTTGTAAGGCTTATTATTATGCTAAAAAATTATCAATAATTGAGGTAAATAATAAATACATATCAAAAGCCTCCATTTTCACTTTATTCATTGACCCTACCACCAATGCACCATTTTTAGTAATTGCTAAACATTTTCCAATCCATCATTGACAACATAATCTAATTATAGCAAATTTTTGGGACCAATGATGGATTGTCTTTATTTATCCATCATGTAAAAAGCATGAGGTCTCATTGTATTTTTTGAGGAAACTCTATTGTTAGTTTACCCCCAATGAGATTTCAAACTATTTTGATTATAGTGAGCTTTAGGGCCAAGGGAAAGGCTCTACATAGGATCGATCAAGTGTATGTCATGCACCTAATCAACTTACAAGGATCCATATCCAAAATCCACTTGAACCCAGGATCCCCTCTATAATTTAGTATGTCATGGATATTGACACTCTACATGCTCTTAATTCACTCACTGATATACTCGTTCAACATATGAGTAGGCTCTCATAGACTGATGCTAGATATATACCACCTAGTGTGCATAAGCAACCCCACCCTTGAAGTTCCTATGGATCTATGTGAATTTGACCTTCTGATGATGATGGCATTGGTGGTTTAGAGGGATTGGATAATACTATTATGAGTGATGATTTTTTGGCATGCACATTTGGTTTGCAGACATCAAACATTACAAAGATGTAGGTATATTTTATATAAATGTCATGTTAAATTTAATTTATATTTATAAATTTAATTTAAATAATAATTAATTTACATAGAAATTTAGTAATATATATGTCATTTTTTATATCCTAAGAGGTGACGATACCTTTATCATCATAGTCGACATTTACAACATTTGATTTGATGCATCTATTATTTACATTTTTGGATCCAGTTATTGGCCCATCTATTACTGCATCTATCTCTATCAGGATAACACCTTTTACTTAAATAGAGGTAGAATTATTAGTTAATATTATGATCTATGTACATTTGGTGTATATATATATATATATATATATATATATATATATATATATATATATATATATATATATATATATATATATATATATATATATATATATATATATATATATATTCACCTTGTAAGTTTAAGCTAAATTTATCTATCTAAGATCTTCATGTAGAGGTTCTAACAAGATTCCTTGATATGGATGGAAACACACACTTGTCTATATTATTACCTAACACTAATATTTTCTTATCCTTCTTTGTCTTCTATATTAAACCTATATACCCATTTGATCACTTTGCATTTACTAGGTCTTTCTTGTTCACTCTTACCTAATCAATAGATCTTATGACTCTTTGTATTCACTTAATCCTCCTTCTCTACTTTAATTCATTTTTCTAATCAACTACCTCTGTAATATTTCCTTTTAACATCAACCTCCCTACTTCATACTTTATTTTCATGTTCTCTCTCTTTATCTTTGATCTATTCCTTACAATATTCTTATGTGTTTTCATAGGTATGCATGATACTTTAATTTTATCATTACATAATACCATCTACCTACTCATTTACATCTCATTTCATTCATCCAACTATTCCACACAACCCCCAAGCTTCAACTCTTCACTTAACTCTTCTTTCCTCTTTACAACTTCCTTCTACTAGCCCTTTTTTGAGGCAAACCTCCTTGTTCTACATAAACTACAAAGCTCATAACCAAACCAAACCCACATTAAAATACAACATTAAATCACAAATCTCTAGACAAACTTTAATAATTTAACTTTCTTTGGATAACACCTAACACAACACCCCTCAAAACTAATTATGTTTCCTAAGCCTAATTCAAGGCTTATAACTATGACACTATACCATATGGAGTTAAATTAAATTTAAACCTTAAAAATCCTATTTTTCCTATATAAATACACCTATCAAAAAAAATTAATGAATTTTCATCAATTAAATCACTTATTATCTTATTTCCCAATTTCAAACTCTAACTTGTGTTGTCTTAGTCCTGTACATACCTTAGAGGATAATAAATGAGATAGAATTACCTTTTAACACTTATCAAGGATTATAAGGCTCATAATGGCTCTTACCTTACCCCACACATCTTCTCAAACTATTAATTTTCGTTTTTTAATACTAAATCACTCCTATCATGTAGTTTTATAGAATGTTGTACCCCTTCAACATGACTATGTCAACAAATGTGACAGAAAAAACCTTTAAGACATTTATATTCATTTGAGATACATTAGAATAATCACACACATGGAAAAATAATATCCCAAAACGTTCAGAATACCTTAAATTCTCAACTCTATTTCCAAAAACTTTATACGGTCTTTCTTTATGACTATGCAAACTCAAAATTGTTACTAATTGGACTATATATAGTTTTCCCATGTATTTTTCATTTTATTAATGGTATTAAGACATTAAATATGTTTTAATTAATTTCATATATCTCCTATATCCCTTATGCATCTTTTAATCATTTATAATGACACTTTAAATTGATTATGTTCTCCTCTTTCTAACTGTGCCTCAAGACAAAGTATTGAAACTTGGGTTTCACCACTTTGAACCAGTAGACTAATGACTTGAATCTTATTTGACTAAAGATATTAACACCATAATATTTATCATAAATCACTAGACACTTATTTACATTTTACTCTATCTAATGAAGATTTACAAGTAAAGACATAATTCTTGATATGTCTCTTATTCCTTTTCTGTCCCTAACTCTACCATTTTGAAGTGATCCTATTCTTTCCACCTCCTAATCTTCCACTCACACTTATTAAATTTATTAAAAATATTATATTACTTCTAGCATGCAAACTACGTAATATTCTTGGCCATTGCATGTTGCAAGGCAGTTACATTTCCATGATTCTTGATATATATTGTCTTTTCATGATATGCATGTTGAAATACCTTACCATATATATCTTAATTTACATTGAGAAAAAATTTCCATACACACACACACACACACACACACACATATATATTATAGTTTATATAAAATTAAGTGAGACCTTGTTTACATGAACATTTGATGGCTCAAATAGACACTCTTCCATCATTGTGAGCCAAGACAGGCATAGGAAATTTTGTTGTAATGTCATCTACATAGGTGTTGATAGAGGTATATATTAACTTGTAATTTTTAATTGTAAAAATGGACTTGTTTTAATAATTTTAATACATACTTAGGGAAAATATAACTTCTATGAATGTATTTTAAATGCAAGGTTGTCTTATGACATCTGATAGTCTCAGTTAGATGATTATTAGGGAAACTTCTCATGTTTAATACCTATTTAAGATACCTATTAGAATATTTGAGCCTATGACTAACTTTTTTGAGCATCAAAAATAGATTGAGCAAGATTGTGATCTTGCAGTAAGTGCATTTTCTAATTATTTTTTTATTTTAGTATAAAATTAATCTCTTAACATCCAATTAAATGTATTTTATGTTAAATTTTAAATAATACATATATTTGAATAGGTTTAGGTTCAATCAAGCTATGAGCATAGGACCTGCAGTCAAACCTTGGAGAAATCCAAGGCATTAGAGGGGTCTCCATCTACCAACAAGGCATCCCAAGGAGAGTTTTCTTAATGGAAGATAGAAATGGAGGTTATTTGATGAATAGGATGTCTTACATAAGATTTGATTTTTTGTATGCCTTTATGGTAATTTACACATTTTTGGCATTATACATGCATATATAACATTCACACAACTTTAGTTACTATGCTAGTAGATGTAATTTTTTGTATGTTTATCATGGAAATCTATGTATTATTGACATTATACACATGTGCCTATATTGTATGCCTATCGTGGCAATGCATCTAATTTAGATTCAATTTTAATATAAAATGTTATTGTATAGTGTTTTTCAATCTTCCAAACTATTATCTATCGTATCTCATATCTAATGTTTTACACAAATGAGGATTAAAAAATTGTTCTTTTCAATGCTATAAATCTTGGATCTCCCACATTGTTTTAAATTAAAAAATTTATTTGATTACCTGTACTAGAAATGACTAATGAAATTCTTATCTATTTTACATTTGTCATCACCTATTTACAACTTTTCAATTGATCATTAACATAATTTGATTTCACTTAAAACCCAAACCCAATCATATTCAAACTTGTATAATGCAAAGACATAAAATCATTCATAGATTCCTACAAATTTCTCACTTAGATGCCTATACTTTTAAGTTACTTGATCTTTCATCTTCCACTAGTAGGCATTTTTACTAGATTTTCTTGAAACTAGGCCTACTACTTGTATGCCTCCTATGATTCTTGTTCCTTTATATTTTCTCTAACCTCTTGCATAATCTCTATCAATACCTCTTTTGCACTTAACTCCTTTTGGTGACCATGTACTTAGTCTACTTCTTCATCTTTATAGCTTTATCCTTAATAAACTTTCAAGATGAAAAACTACATAACCTTTAATATAATGTATTTAGTATGATAAAAGGAAGCCTTACTGAATTTAAATAGAATATTCATTCATGAGATAATGATCCATCTTTGGCCAAAACCCTTTATCATCCCCTAATACCACCTAATTCATTATTTGCTCTTCTATGTTTAATAAGAATATGAAAGTAATATTCATATTATCTAATAAAATTTTGATTTAAAAACTCACTTATCCACTCTTTTTCTCATCTTGATTCAAAATCCACTCTCAAACAATCTTCTTTTAAACAAGTCAATTACTCATTAGTTCTGCTCTTAACTAGTCAATAATCTCTCAAATATATTCTCCTTATTTTGAACAATATTATTTAAAACACTTATGATAGATCTTAATAAATCTAAATGATTTATTTAGGTGTTAAAACATACAATAAATCAACCAACTATAGGTCTCTAAGAGATTGAGTTCTCATTCTTAAATTCTATCTTTTTATGTTTCTAGGTCTATAGACCTAGTTGTTACTCCAATAGGTTAATTTCTCAAATTAGAGTTTTTAGCTCTTAAAAATAATATTTATAGTATTTTTTAGAAATTTTAATATTTTTAAACCCTCAACTAAGTTTATTTAACTCAAATCAACCAAAATCTCATCTTCCCTTATGCACAACTTCCTCAGTAATGGTTTTCTATAGGAATACATAAAAATAGTCCTATGTACCTATGATTGAAGACCTATTGTCAACCCAATGATAATTGGAATAAGTTATAGTATTAATTCCCCATATTATCACAAAGTTTTATATCTTATTATTTAATCATTTGAGTTTTAGAGGTGTTTTACTCATGAAACCCTTACTTTGGATTTACTCAGAATTTTTGTAGGCCAAGAGCTTAACAAAACTCTTATTTTAATGCTTTCAGACCAAAAAATGACACTTAAAACAAACATTTTTGGGGGAATAATGTCTATAATTGGGTTATTGGCCTCTCATGAGGCCTGATCAACAAACCTACCACCTATTCTGGCCCCAAGAACACCCTTCTTAATACAAGAAAAATGCAATTTTTTAGCCTAAGTACAAACATACATAAAATGAAACCTATAAGTCATTTTTGTAAACCATATAATCTATAAATTATATATTTAATCCATATAATTTGAACCTAAATAACTCAAATGTAACTTTTGAGAGCAATCCATTGGACAAGTTGCAGTGAGAGGTCAAAAAATGTAACTTTTTGGCTTTGAACAAGCAATGTCTTGAGCACTAATTGCTATTTCTACCTTTGGGACCTTCACCTAAGAATATATCAATTTTATCATATTTAGATAGATAAATTATATATTATCACATATCAAATTTGTTCAAATCCACCTAGAAGTGCATTTTCACCACCATTCAAGAGCACAAAAACATTGATAACAAATGTTGTCAAAGTTTAAGTTATGGTTTCAAAACTATTGTTTTGATGTTTCTTAACCACAAAACGAAACTTAGAACACCTTATACAGGGATGATAATATATAGGACTAGGTTATTGGACTCCCATCAGGGCCAATCAACAAACCCACCACCCATTCTAGCCTCAAGAATGCCCTTCCCAATACAAAAAAATGTAATTTTTTAGGCCAAGTTAAAAAAAATGTAAAATGAAACCTATAAGTCATTTATGTAATTATTCATATCCCTCACCTACCTATTTAATTATTCTAATCATACCCTAGATGGCTCAGGCATAACCTTTGAGAGTAATATATTGGACAAATTATAGTGAGGGGTCTAAAAATGCAACTTTTTGGCATTGAACAAACAACTTCTTGAGTTATAACTACCATTTCTACCTTTGAGACATCCACCTAAGAATCTATCACTTTGATTACGTCTAACCTAATTTTATTATCTTTGAGAATATATAATTATCTACTAATAGTGCCAACCATGTGAAGGTGGAAGCTTATCTAGCACCACTAACCTACAAAAAAATATAGTAAGTAATTAAAAATGAAATTCATATGTACTTCCTAGATAATAAAATATTTGGAAAAATTGATTATATATACATTTTAAAAGTCAACTTACCTACATATTTCAATTCAACAAACCATTAGGATCTATTATAGCCATGATAGTATCAAGAATAGCTTGATGGTTTGACTCCCAAACTTTCCATAGTTTCTTGTTTAATGGCCTCCCATGATATTTTTGTAATTAAATATTCATTACAAGAATAAAAATTGAATGGATAAGTGTCTTACTGTGCATTTAAAACTCTTGAAACAACCATTTATTTAAATAATTTATAGGATATCATCAAAACAAAGTTCAAGTGACTACCACTAACCCAGTGGGATAGTCAATGTTTTCTCCATCTATAACTAGAGAAGTCATTTTTTTCTCTCTCTACACACTAACACAAGTACCAATCAATTTCCTCTTCATTATCCTCATCTATAATAATAATACAAAAACGTGCCCTTTATCACAAAAAACCATTTTTAGTGATTATATATATATATATATATATATATATATATATATATATATATATAATGAGAATAAATTGTATATAATGAAAAATATTGTACCTAGATGCACCGAATTAGATACATAGTCAAAGTCATCTGATGATGTCATACTTGTAAGTTACAATGTGTTAGAACCTGATATGTGTTGATTGGAATTAGAGGTGTAGAATTTGAATCATCCACCCAATCTTGTGACTCATAGTCATTCCAAATATATTCCATGCATGCAAACAATAAACATGCCAAGTGTCTCATATGAACAGTTCAAGTACTTGCATTTGAGATATGAAATGAGTGGTGGTCAATTGAATCAGTTAGACTCATACAATCCTCATAATTTTCAAAGTGTTCTTCCTCCATTAACCAAAAATTTATATGAATAATATTATTTGGTTTAGAACCGTGACACTTGTTCTTGTTACACTATTTAACCACATTTTTTGCATTTGTCAAATGAACACCCTATTTAAATTTCAACTCCTTCCTTGCAATAGCTCTTTTTACCCATGATCAAACACTATCATGTTCCCCTTTTCCATGGCTATCCTTAATGAAAATCCAAATGTGTTCTATACCAGTGGTAACATACATCCTACTCAACATATAAAACATCTATGCATTTTTAGATATCAATGTGCAATTGTCTGACCAAATGTAATGTTGATTGAAAGCAATGTTCCTCTGACTTAAATGTTCATATAACTTATGATAAAAACCTTGCACATACTCTAAAAAATGTGATCCATCATCACTGATATAGAAATGATACTCCTTTTATATTTTGTGTTGTTACTTTATACTATTAGGTGTGTGCATGAATGTTATATGCATGAATATGGCAACTTGTGATGAGTTGTAATACTAGGATTGAGATTCAATTTGGGGTTTTAGTGTGTAATTTTGAGCCAAGTCAATTAATAGAAAAATCTAACCAAGTAGGAATGTATCCTTACTTATATTGAAGTGTTCATCCAACCATTTATATGTGTGTATGCCTTCCATACCCATAAATAATTTTCTCCTTAAATTTGACCAAAAATTCAAAAATAGGTATCTTTTTTGTAACAAGCTCACACTTTTTAGATTCTTTTCCATCTTTTACTTGATAAGTCACTGATTTATATTTATTTAAACCAACTAATTACTGGCCAATTTCACTTGTAATATCCTCATGAATATATTTTTTTTAATTTTGGCAATCCACCACAAATGCTACAATTTCTATTTAAACATGATTTGCTATAAAATAATTGTCCATCCATTCTTTTGAAAAATATAGTTGGAATAAATTTCATGGCTGATTTTTGTGGTAATTCAATACCACACTCCTAAAAAATGTTGTTAGAAAGTAAATTATAATGAATATTGTGAAAAATATCATAGTGCATTGAAAATTAAACATGTTGTTTACAACAAGTGATACATGTGTGATTTAATTTTACATAAAAAGGTTTGGCCATCTCAAAATATATTTGGAAAATAAAAATTTGTGGATGTTGTTTCAAAAATTTAGACTACAATTATGTTTGAGTCATATCCAATAAAGATGTAGTTCATGGTTACAAGAAACAACTCTTCTTTTCCCTATATTTCTTGCATTGGGTGAAACTCTTGTCCTTTAGTGGAAGTTTACCAAAAAATACCTAAAGCTCATTAGTATTAGGTTCATTAAGTCTTTCACATATTTCAATTACTTTCATTAATGTTTTTATGTTTATATTAAGTGTTTAGCTTGTTTTTGAAACCATTCATTTTTTCCTTGCTTCGTCACTTACTGCACAAGTTGTAAGTATATGTTGGCAAGCATTACAATCTTGGATTCATGATTTCAGGCCTATATTATGATGAGTCATATAGATTTTCAAAAATTTCATTATTTTCATCATCCATGTTAGATTTTTTTAGTCCTAATGTGTACATTATAGGTCTTATCTTAATCAATTTTATGAATGAAACAAATAATTAACATCTTTGACTATCATAATCCAAATTATGAAATAAAGTATCCCAAATTTGTTGAGATAGTCTTCTTGAATGGCGATCAATTTTTTTTTTATGCATTGCTTTTAAGACATTTTCATCAACTTCAATTAAGTACTTGTCTTTTCTAAGCACAATCTTGGAGGTGTTGTTAATTGTGGAATTTGTTGAGAGGGTGTTTCAAAATAATTATTAATTTCATTGTTTATTAACTCATTAAATGTTTGCATGAAATTTTATTGATAGTTAATTTCATCATTATCTGTTTCCATCAAATTTTCTTCATTCATTGGGTGTGAAGCATCATGCGTAGACTCATCATTAACAAAATCAAAAACATGGAACTTTGAATGTAAATTTTCAACATTATCTAATTCATTATTGTCAATTTAATTATTATTCATTTAATAATGGTCAATTTCATTATCATTTAATTCATTATCATCAATGTCATCACTGTTTAATTCATTATTATCGATTATCTCATTATCTATGGCATTTGGTTCATCAAGATTAGGGTTTGTACCTTATTTACCACAAAGATTTTGCATTTTTATCTTCTTTTTCTCTCTCAAATATTCTAATTCCTTTGGTGTTTTATTCTTTAACATATTCTTCTTTCTCAAATCTGATTCATTTCCCATCAAAGACAATTGACATATTTTCAATGGTGGGTCAAAAGTACATAGGTACCCTAGGGCCTGCAAAAGTATGTAGAAAATATTTATGGGGACATAATTCTCAATTTGGATTAAAAATAAATGTTGAAAAGTGAACTTAGTATATAATAATAATAACATGACTATGTTATATAATGTGATTGCATTATTCAATAATGTGACTATGTTATTCAATAATGTGATCGTGTTATTCAATAACATGATTGTGTTATTCAATAACACGATCATGTTATTCTTAATACTAGGTTTTTCTTCAACATACACATTGAGAGACATGTTTTGTGTGTATTAATAATAACATGATCATGTTATGTAATAACATAATTACATTATTCCTAATACTAATTCAAGGTTACATATAGACATTGAGAAGTGAGTTTTATCTATATTAAGAATAACGTGATCATGTTATTTAATAATGTGATTTCATCATACTTAAAATATATTAGGGATTAAGGTATTAATGCATAGGGTTTAGGGATTAAGGATTACAACTTATGTTTTAGGGTTTACGGATTAGTGGTTTAAGGCATGTAGGGTTTAGGTTCAAGGGTGTATATAAGGTCTAATCACTCTATGCCATGTGAACTTAACTTTTACTACAAAGGATGTTAATTGAGACTAAATATATTGGTAAATAGGGAAAGTTTATGGTTTACAATTAAGGGTATAGTGTTTAGAGTTTAAGATATAAAGCTTAGGTTTAGGGTACATAGGGTCAATTAGAAAGATACTTCTTAGTCTTAATGATCTTAATTTGGACTAAAAGGATTGGTTCAGGGTTTAATTTTTTTATATTTATGGTTTAGAATTTTAGGATTAGGAAATTTAAGGATTAGGGCCTAGGGTATAGGTTTTAGGTTATATAAGGTACAATCATGAAGATGATTGGGGAAAATTTGAGCTCCTTAAACCTATATCTATGAGTAAAGAATGTGATTTTGAGCTCAATTGGCCCTCATATAATCACAAATTGAGCCAATTAAGTCAATTGTGGTTTAATTAGTGATGTGATTTTGACCAATTTCATCCCTATGAACCTAATTATTACTATATATAAAGGATGTTAATTAGGGCTAAATTTATTAGTTTAAGGTTTAAGGTCTATAATTTATAGGGTTTTGGGTTTAGTGCTATGGCTTAAGGTTTAAGGTAAATGGTATAGGGTTTAGGGTTAAAGTTAAATGGTACAGGGTTTAGGGTTTAGGATATTAGATATACGGTCTAATAAATAAGGTAATTAAAGAACATTTGAGCTTCTTGTTCACCTATTTATGATAATTACTTCATGTTTGCATTTCTAACAAAAGTAGGGTCAGTTAAGTCATGCACATGTTGCATGCATGTTATATAGTTGATTGAGCCATAAATTTGGTTTAGGGGCTCAATTTTTCCCAAATCATACCCCTAATTTCACAAACTGACTAATTAGATCAATTCATGATAAAATCAAACTTTAATTTTTCCCCAAATCATATCTTGCTCTTGAAGGGTTTCAAATTGGCCTCAAATGCCTCCTCTATTAAATGAATCAAATATTTGGTTTATTATATATGACATGAGATTAAGGTTAATTTAAATCCAAATAACATCATATATAATTTAAAATAGGTTCATATGTCTCATTTTGATTCTAATTACCTCCACAATCTAACTAATCAACATTTGTATTCATTACAATTTTCATCTAGTTTATATTAAGCGTTGATCTTAATTATCACCTATATCATCACAA
>JARHVA010003128.1:1335000-1430000 GCA_037957365.1 Torreya grandis
GATGATCTTATCTAAATTTGTCCCAAAGGGTTTCAAATAATATTAAACAGTAACTAAAAATTGGTGCACCACATGGCCATCTATCTACTCTAATTTATTAAAAAAAATGGGAGTTTCTCTTCAAATTTTTTATGTTTGACCTAGTTATACCTAACAATTTTTTAAAAAATATAGTGTTTTGGAAACTAGAATTGACATTCTACATTTCGTGTTCTTACATGATCTTCAAATTTAGAGTGTGGATATTTCAAATTATCTATAGATGTTTAGATTTATGAAATTTTAGGAAAATAATATCCATGAGTAGGCCACTTTTTATCCCCCAACTTTGTGTACTTACCTATACTAAATTTTTGTCTATTTATCTTCTTGTTATTCTCTATTCTTTTCTTCCCCTATTTGTTTTATCTTCTCTATCTTCTTCTTCTCTAGGCTAATGTTCTTTATTTGATTTACATAGTCTACTATTATGTTAATATATTTCCTTTAGGATGTAACTCTATATTCTCTAGTCATTTTCTTCTATTGTTTCTGTTTTTCTACAGGGTACTAATCTATTTTTATGATTGTTGTTACTATTAGACTAATCTCCTCTCTGCTCCCTTGCTTACATTATATTTTTCTCTTTTTGAATTTTAAAACTATCCTTCCACCTACCAATTTGTTCCCCCTACTAAAAAAAACAAATAAATCCCAAAAAAATTCAAATTCAAACTACTATAATAAATATGGTTGCTGAGGGAGAGCTCTAAAAATGAGATAGGGGTAGATGAGGGAAAGAATAATTTATTTTAACATGAAATAGAAGTAATAGGAAGAAATAGAAGAATGAGATGGAGGAGAGAGGAAGTTGGTAATATGACCTAAGAAAGATATCTTTAAATGTCTTCATTCATCAAGTATTAAATTAAGAAAGCCTTCATTCACTAATAAAACTCTCAGGAGAGTCTCAAGAAGTGAGAACCCATAATATACCCCAAGTAGAAGGCATACACATGTTGTATTTCATCCATCAAATAATCCATTGTCATCATTGAGCTTACCATAAGGTCTTGGATATAGGAAAACCCTAGAGGATGCCCTTTATGTCTATCATTTAGAATTTGACATCATGTTGGCCAAAGAGTTTTATCTTCTTACCCTTCTTCTTGTGGAGGCTAACCTCTAAAATTAAATTTGTTGAATTAAAAATGAAAAAGGGGATTTTTACTTAGTTTTAACTTTGTGTCTAACACCTCAATTTCATATGGAATCTTATAGGGGGAAATCACGTTACATGATATATTAAAAAGTATAAAAATAGGCATAACCAGTGCAAGGCTAGAGATTAAGTCATCGAAAAATCTCTCAAAAGTGAATGGAAGGCTTGCAATTATCCCTAAAGTAGTAATATCATGGAATATCATGTAAAGGAGTGCCATACTCCCTAAATCATCTACATACATTGGTGATAGAAATGGGAGGTTAAGAAGAGGATGGAGGAAGAGATAGGGGAGACTTAAGGAAATTGCTAAGAGACAAGTGGCACAAAGAAGCAATAGGTGGAATAAATGCATCACTATTTATATAAGAAATCTAATAAGGACCAATCACATGAGAATGTATTGAAGGAGGTGGTGAGGCCATGGGTCACTTAAATGGAATGGTGAAGAAGTTATGAGATAATGAATGGGATGTGAGAACCCATCCTTTGAAATGACTACAATCAAACCTTCAAAGTCTAAAACTTGATCACTTTCAATTATGTTGAAAGTGGTTGGTTTAAGTCCCCAACATTATTAGATCCTAGAATTATGAATGGGTAAATGATTTTTTATTTATAGGTGTTGTAGAGTAAAAAAATATGATTATTTTATAGTAGTAGAGTTTCATGGGATTTTTTATTTTTTTAGCAAAGAAAAAATATGATTTTTTATCAGTAGGATGGTTCCATGAAGTTCAAAAAACTAGGTTGCTTTTTGGAATAACCACCCAATAATTTCTTAGAGCCAATGAACTAAAATTATACCAACATGTAGGTTGTCATGGGGTTGGAATAACTATTTACATGTATGGATATGCATCAGCCCCCCACACTACCATGGACATAAAGTCATCCCCCTAAATAGTTTTTTCTCCATGTTTTCAACCAAAGGATTTGCATGCTATAATTTTTAAAATGGTCTATTTTCATAAAACCACCTTTTATAGAAAATCTAATGTAGTTTCCCTTCTATGGGACTAGGCTGTTAGTCTCCTTAAAGTAATGGTTGATCTATAATTCATAAAATTTCTTAATAAGGTTCAATACATATATGAAAATAGACCCCAATTTCCAATTTGAAATGGATAGTTTCCTGAGATTCAAAATGGTGAGTTGTGATTCACTTTCAATCTCAAGCCTAAAGAAACCACTTGTTTTCCATTTAAAGTCCCATTGAGAGAGTTGAGAATTTTTCTTGATTGTTGATAAAAATGAATAGTTGGGAGGATGAAGCTTCTAATAATGAGGCTTTGTGATCCTAGGGAATGCATCCTTCCCCTACTCTCCTAGGGTTTCCTTTTAAAACACTATCAAAATTGAGTTTGACCCAACATGGGTCAAGAGGATTCCTATTGATGTTCAAATGAACTTTCTTGGTTATTATTACTCTATGAACAAGGGGAGCTTAGCTTCAAATTTTAATAGAGTATCTTTATTATGATAATTTAGAAATTCATTAAAAAATAACTAATTTAAAAACATTAAAATTTTATCTAAAAATATTAAAATAATAAAAATTTAACATTAGTTTAAATTTTAATTAATTTTTAATTTTAATATTAATTTATAAATAAAGAATTAATATTAAATTTATCTCATTTTTCATATATTTTAGTTTATTTAATTTTTAATATTATTAAAAATAAATACATATGTGAATGAAAAGAGTCCATAGTATTTCACTTGTTCTAGGGTTTATAATAAACTCCATCTAAAATGAGATTAAAAAAATATAACCCTTCCATAAATCATTCACTCTTAAACTTAGTTTTTTTCTAATTGTTTATAGATTCTGAAATTTGAAAATATTAAAAATATTTGAAAAGTAATTTGATGGTCCATATATGTATAAAAATATGCCTAGTTAAAATTTTATATTATTAAAAAACATATAAAATATAATAAATAGTATTTAAATAATTAATTAAACATGTAAGGAAATAAAGAGGTTAGAAGGTTCTTTACTTGTTTAGACATTGTCATTAAATACATCTCTATAATCTTAACATAGAAATATAAATTTAAATTTGTCTAATTTAGCATCCTAAGATCTCAATCTAAATCAAGTAAGATCAAATACCATACATACACTCTTGGTCACCATCTAGGATAGTACAAATACTCATGTTTAGATTTTATCACTTAGAAATTGAATCTATAACTCTACTTGCATGTTTATGTTATTTAACCACTTGCCCTAATTTTGCACTCTTTAACACATATATTATTGAAATCAACAATCCTATAATTTGAAAATGGATTTAATATTTTGTTTTGTGGCATGAATTAGGGTTTTTTTGGCTTGTGTGAACTAACCAACCCTATAGTATTCAAACCTCACCAAGATAATAGAAATGTTGATGAACGGAAATTATATAGTATAAATAATTTGAACATGTGATGTTAGGAAATGATAAGTACATGGTTTCTTGATAAAATGAACCTAATTATTTGTCTATTTATACATGACCAAAAGTTAAACTTTTGGAAAAAATCTTGTGCAAGTTGACTTTCAAAGCTAAAAATTGGAAAGGAGGAGAAGGGAAGATGAGCCCATCTATCTATAATGGAGACAATAATAAAATGTCAACAAAAAATGGATGGTTTTGATAGGCATTTTAGGTGCCAATACCATATTGATAATAACAACATAAGACATGATTTTTTTTCATGAGGATAGCTCGGGGATAAGAGAAATATGGTTTAAAGCTTCAAAAATCAATATAACAATTATATACAATCTAGATTAGACCACTCAGCCATACATAGAAAAATGTATAAAACCTATATATAATATTACTAAATAAATGTTAATGGACCATTTTTAAGTGTCAAAACATTCCTCAACCTTGAGGTGTGTGCTTTTCCAAAAGGTACAGGACATGAGAATGCACTTCAAATTAAAAAATATAAAAAGGGTTTTCAAATATAAGATTTTGGTGGTAATATGTTATGTTTTAGAAAGTATAAAAATGTTTTACTTTTCTTGCACAAAAACTATAAATATTGAATATGAAATTAATTTTCAAAAATATGCTTCATTTGTTCCTAGTATCTAATGGAAGTCACATGGGTGTATCATATTTTTGAAGGAGATATAAATACATAAAGGGATTGAAAGTTCATGTGTTGTCTACAGACAAACCTCTACATCCTATTGAGTCACTGAGTAAGATCCAAAATTGTAAGTCATAAATCTGTAGTTATCAATCAAAAAGGATCCCATTCTACAATAAGATCATGTGCATGCCCCTTTATCACTAATATGTAATTAAAGTCCTTTTCATCTATCATAGCATTGGATAATTTATGGCCCTAAAAATAGAATGAGTAGTACATGTGCACCCTTTTGAGATTTGGGGTAAACACGTCGAGTCAAAAATAAATAATTTCTATATATCATTGAAACATAGCATATCGTTGAATAGTATATTTTACCAATATGTGTGTGTGTGTGTGTGTGCACGCGCGTGCACACGTGCGCATGCATGTGCGTGCATTCTTTTACTCATGTAGGGTCAAGATATAATGAAAATTGAGTCATTTTAATGTGAAAAATGAAAAATATAATAAGTATATCATTGAATTGGTCCTAATGAGTAATTAGTTATAAAAAAGGTCTAAAAATGAAGAGTGCATACACAAAGGAATTTTTTCCCCCCACATTTCCTCAATATATGTGCATGATGAGGATCACAACACCATGGAAAAACATAAGCATAGCTAATATTAATGTTTTTAGGATAAGAATAATGAAAATATATTAAAAAATCACTTAGACACAATGAATATAATAAGGATCATGGCATCAGATCAAGAAAAATGAACACTATAGTCAATATAACAAAATAAAAAATATGTAAGCACAATGAATATGATAAGGAACACATAAACACAAACAAATAATAATAATGATAAAAAACATGGAAACATATCAATTGTGTAGCATTTAAAAATAAGTTAAAATAATATTATATTTAAATATTTTATCATAAAATAATTGTATAGGAATTATGTGTCATATAGATCTTGCATCACAAATAATGCTACTAGTAGTAAATACATTAAGTGTTATAATCCTACATCACAGATAAAATGTTACAAACACTTTTATTTAAAAACAGTGCATAAATATAAATGAAGGTGTAATATGTACAAGAGAAAATATTTTTTCTTTATATTTCTCACAAATTTTCACACCATGATGTGACAACTGGAATATGCATTGAATCTATATAATGTTGGTTGGCTTCTACAAAGGCTTCTTATCTAAGGTAGAAATTTGATAGTTTCCTATACTTAAAATTCAATAATGAGTTTACGCTTTCCTATTCTGATACTACAATAATAAATTTATAATTCCATGAAGATTTTTTATTTATCATTTCATTCATATCAAAAAATTTCTTCATACTTATTGTTATGATATGAATGTGAAAATTTATATACTTTAAGAAATAAAAATAAAATAAATAAGTATGAAAACTAATTAAAATTAAATAAATGAAAAAAAATAAATGAATACAAAATGTATCAATTCATAGCAAGGAATTTAAAAAATGTTTTTATATTACATATTTTAATATCTTATAAATTATATTCATAACATATGAAGTATTTGTAACATCATTAAAAATTTCATATCATTAAATTTTCCATATGATTTAAATTCATATAAAATTATTGTAATGCTTATTATAATAAATAATAAAAATAAATAATAAGTATTGAGTGACTAATTTTATAAATATTTATAAGCTAAGAAATACAAATAAAATTAAAATAAAAGAAACCTACTCAATTACTTTTTTGATCAAAAAATGTTTGTTATTAATATCGTAGCATGAATGGTTTGTAGACTTCATGTAAAATATAAACATCAAAAGGACCAAGTACAATTGAAACTATGAAAGAGTGCAATGTTGTGTGGAAGAAAATCATAAATCTATGTGATCTTAGAGAAAACACTAAATTCAAAATAGATAAAGAACACATAGGACAAATTCAAATGACACATGGATAACAAGAACAAGATAAAACATGGTCAATACTGTCTATTCCAGTTTTTTAAAGTAACCTTGCAATCTTATTGTATCTGCGTGGTCAATATAGTCTATTCCTTACCTTTTTATCCCTACACTATATTAGTTTTAGTGATACAGTTCTGCGTATCCTTGTCTTCTAAACTGTATCGGCATGCCTTATACTATTCCGAGTCAGTCGACAACCATTCGACTGTAGTGGAATAGTTGGCCATTAGATGTCTACAAAGAATTTTTTTTAATCATCAAGAACTGGCTCCAATCATTAAAAAAATGAGAAAATTATCACATGATAAGAAATACTTTTCAGTACTTAAAAAAATGTCTTAAAACATACAAATTCTTGAGGAAAATCAGACATGTCAAGTTAAATTCCACCTTTATAGATTCTGACAATGTGCTTATGGTAATAGGTTCGCTACTACTGAAATCATGATCATTGAAAAATATCTTCAGTCAACCTATGCTTTGTGTTTTTTAAAATGACCTGGAAGGCTCTCAGTTCAATTGGCCGTGGTGGCTACATTAACTTAAGGTTTTTAGCATGTAGTATTACCCTGAAGTTATTTTTATTTTCAGATAATTGTGCCTGTAATATAGATTCAAACTCAAAACACTTCTTAACATAAATAATATTTAATAATAAGTTGTAAAAAAATTGTACAATGATAAATGTTGATTTAACTTGTTTTTGATATATTTTTTCAAAAATTTGTGAACAATAAAATTAATTGTAACATAATTAATTAAATTTTAACCACCTTGAATTATTGTCATATAATCATCACCAAAATAATTATTTATCCATCATATATATATTTGTGCAAGTCTTAAAAAGATGCATGTACAATAAATGTTGGGCACATGAACTGAAGTAGTCAGAAGCAATTTGCTATCTCTGATATTTCATTTGAGAGTTCAGAGAAACAGTTTTGGTCCTAGAAACAATGTATTCTTAAAACATGCCATTTTAAAGATGTTATGCTTTCACAATTCATATAGTTGCTATTTTAACTTTTGTAAAAACGGTGTACAATTTTAAGTTTTGAAATCAATAAACACCATAATAATTTAAACATAGATAAAATGTTGAGAATTGGTCATGTGTGGAAACCTATTATTAATGATCTTTAGTTTTATTTATTCTTATTACATTAAGTTATATATTCACACAATTTTTATTTAATTAATCAAATTTTCAAAAAATTGACACTTAATTTAGTAATCTTAAAACATTTAATAATTCATTTATAATTTATTCTATTATAATCAAAGTAGTTAATCAATTATCCAATCGTATCATTATAATTAACTTGCTATTTGTTTCTTTCTAAATACAATTTAAATCAAAAGTGTAAGTTTTAATAAAGAAAGTTTTTTTAAATTAGTAAATTCTAAATAATTATAATTTTCATTTATTTTTTAAAAACCTTTAACAACTATTACATTTTTTTCAGCTTTTAAAATGATCCAAAATATCAAACAACAAAATTGTACATAACTTTTCCAAAAACTAAAATTACATATCATTTTAAAATTAATCAGAATCCATATACCATTCTTTAAAATATTAAATCGAACAGATATATTTCAATTAAAATAATATATTACTAAACATATTAACAATATAAAAATAAACAATTTTCACATAAACTAACACTACTTCATTAAAAGGATGTGATTTTGTCAAAGCCAAACCCAAACTCCTTTCAAATAAAGCTCGTAGCTCATAACTAAGCCATTTCACCTAAAATAAAATGAGGTGGAGGCCACCTTCAATCCCATGGCTACTCCAATGTCCTTAAAGAAGATACAACCAAATGAATGAGGTATGCAGTGTAACCAAAAATATTCTGAAAACATTATAACTACATGAAAATCAAGGCCCACAAATAAAATCTCAGGAAAGTAAGATTAAGGACAACATAACAACTCTCCTAGAAAAAGGTCACATTGAATAAGTCCATGTGAGCTTGTCATATGTGTTCATGGTTTTATAGCCACCGTTCCACTTCTATGTCAAGCCTAAGATCATCCTATTGCATTGAAAGTGAATGAATTGTGTAGCCCATCCACTAATTAGATCATTCTCACGTATTTCTGCCATCATATTGTAGGGGCAAGGACTTTTCTGTATGAATATACTTCCCTTGTCCACTATAAAATTTGATTTTCCTTGCTCTACAATTTAGATATCAGAACACTAAGCCAACATTCTTGTGTACTCCCATTTGATATTGTTTTTTTAGTTTTTGTGGATGTCGGTTTGTGTAGATGATGAATTCTATAAATGGGTCTGAGTTAATTTAAGTCTTGAATGAAAGGGATGTTGGATCAGGAGAAAGTATCCTGGCTTTTTCTCATGGCTTTGACACTGACCAGTCAGTGTGGCAGAGAATCCATCCATCTTTTGTAAGGGATTTCAGGGTGGTGCTGTTTGATCTCGTGTGTGCAGGGAGTGTTAATCGAGAATACTTTGACATGAACAAATATAGTACTCTCAATGCCTATGTTGATGACGACCTTATTATATTAGATGAGCTTAAGGTTGATAAATTTATGTATGTGGGTCATTCAGTCTCTGCCATGATAGTGTGCCTTGCTTCTATCAGGGGGCCTGCTTTGTTTAAAAAACTGGTGCTACTGGGAGCCTCCCCAAGGTTATAACACTCGTACAAAAAGCTTCTTTTCTGTTTTGTGATTATATGTATTAATAGAAAATGAACCACGTTTGTACCATTGTGTTTGGGATTTTATGAATACGTGTATGTTGCTTTTGTGTTTGGTTATTGTGTCTTACATTAGGAAATGAATCATGTTTATGATTTATATATGTTCGAAATTTCATGGATGATTGTTTGATTGGATATGAATGCTCTGAGATCTCTTGATTCCGTGGGTTATTGAATGATATTGGAAGGAAGAACCCATGTTTTTGATTGATTAATGGATGTTACAGTAGAAAATGTTAAGGAACCTTAGCTAAGATTTCCAGCCTGGAAATAATATATGCCCAATTCATGCCATGCAATCCTCGTATATAATGAATGAATTTTGGGTTCAAAGGTACGTAAATCGTGCTGGGTATGAAAACATCTGATAATGTTTGGTGATTTTATATTGAGGATCCTTGGCTAAGATTTGTTAATCCTTAGATTAGTATACCAAGAACTAATACAGAAAGTTGTGTACTGCTAACATACGGATTTTGATATTTGGATTCACAGGTACTTGGATGATATTGAATATGAGGAGGATTCAAAAGAGAGGATATAGACCAGCTGTTCTTGGCCATGGAGTCCAATAATGAAGGTTGGGTCTCTGGATTTGCTCCTTTGGCTGTGGGTGCAGATGTTCTTGAACATGAGAACGTATACTGCCCTGTGGGTGGCAAGAACAGTGTTTGAGAGTGATGTGGGGCATTTTAGGTCATGTCACCTGCGCTCTCAACCAAGGCTCTGATACCACTTTGACAGAAAAAAACAGAGCATATAAAAAATAGAACACTCTCATATTGCTACAGCAATCAAGGAAAAAACAAGATTTTATTAATCTTCTTGAATCTTTTTCCTATCTTCTTGATCTTCTGATCTTCTTGATTTTGTAGATATTCTTGATCTTGTTCCAATTACAAAGCTATGCCCATAGGTCTCTTAAATAGAATTGAGAGCAAACAATAATTAGAAAAGCACACTGAAGACTAATTATAGTCTTTGCATGCAAACTGACACTCTAACTGCTTAAACTAACTATTTGATAACTATTGTGCATGCATGAGGAGTGGAGAAATTATCTCCTGTTAACTTCAGTTTCTAACACTCCCCCTTAATTTCTACCACTAACTACTTTAGCATTTACAATGCCTAAATGATTTACCATTCTTGCCACAGCTGCTTTGCTAGTGGCTGCCATTGATGGCATACATCTCTTCACTCATTCTGTCTACCTGCTTCAGTTAGGATGCTTTTCTTTTGCAGAATACATTGCCTCTCATGCGGAATACACCGCCTTATATGTGGAATACACCACCTTGCGAAAAATGCATCGCCTTATATGTGGAATACACCACCTTCATATAGCCTAGATTGAGGCTACGAACAAATACAATTGCTCAATGAGCGTTCACTCAGCATTTAAGACTGAGGAGTAGCCTATCGAAAGGCTATCAACGGACATGCTTGTGTCCAACACTGCAAGCTTTTTGCTTGCTTACCTTTCTTTCACCTGATGCTTAATTGTTCAAGTTTCCTCCCAGGGCTCTACTGGGTTCTTTCCACGTTGGTCTAGATTTGCCAAGGATCAGCCTGATCTTCAGACACTTTGACAACTTCACTCGCTATTCAACACACACTTTCACAGCTTCACTTGCTGTGCAACTCACACACTTTCACATCTTCATTCACTATGCAACTCGAGCTTTGCGGAGCTTTTACCATCTCTCACACGCACCTCTTGCACTACCTTCTCACGCATGGGAACCGTTCACAGTGGCAATAATCTAGTGTGCATGAATTTATGGAGGGGAGATAGGTTGGCTGAGTGCTGACGCTGCTTACTTTGCAGAACTCACTTGCGCGGGCCTCCCAAGGTCTGTGCTTCTTCACCCTGGCGCTTTGGCTGTAACTCTTCTCCGATCGCCTTAGGCTCTCCACGTCACTGCAGATTTGACGATTCTGCTGCTGGTGCTCCATGTCACTACAGATCTACCAATTCTACTAGCTCGCTGATCTGATGCTGTGCCTCTAATTTGAAGCGCTTCCTTCTTTTATCTTATCAGCTGCTTAAAGAGGGATAATCTTGTCTTATCTTGTTTTTAAATTCCAGAAAATAATTATTTAACAACACCTTTCTATAGCTACAGCTGTCCTCTTCTAATTTTTGTGCTTTATACGGCAGTATATTTTCTTTCACAGCATCGGTTGTTCTTTTTTTCCAACCTGGCTGGTCTCTCTCTCAACGTTTCAACGTGGACGCGCTATCTCCTTTCTGCCAGAAGCTTTGTTGTTTTCCAACTTCTGGCTGCGCTCTATTGTTTACTGTTGATTGAGGCTATTGAAAGCTTTTACCTGGTCTTGGACTGTGCTCTCTCCAAAAACAAAACTATTTAAAACAAAAACAAAACTATCGCGATGCTTCTGCTTTAACAAAAGTTTTGACATAGAAATGTCTGCAGAAATTATATGCTTCCTTCACTGCTTTCTCCTTAGCAGGCGTCTCCCAGGCACGTCCCTGCAATTCACTCCTACGCTCTCAAAAAAGGCTCTGATACCACTTTGATAGAAAAAAACAGAGCATATAAAACATAACACACTCAGATTGCTACAGCAATCAAGGAAAAAACAAGATTTTATTAATCTTCATGAATCTTTTTCCTATCTTCTTGATCTTCTTCCTTGATCTTGTGCTCTTGTTGATCTTCTGATCTTCTTTTTCTATCTATTACAATACTGCGCCCAAGGCATCTATAAATAGATTTGAAAGCAGAAAAAACTGAAACTAAACTGATTGCTTAACTAATCCTTAACTAATCTTCTAACTGCTTAAACAAACTGATTCCTAACTATGAGTTAACTAACTAAATGATAACTCCTGCATGCATGAGAACTGAGGTGGAACAGTCAGTTAAGTTGTGGATGGAGAAATTATCTCCAGCTGATCTTGAGTTTCTAACAATGACAAGGTGCCTTGCCATGTCATCCAGATCCACAAGGATATAGCTGTTCCTCTTTCTGTTGCAGAGTGTCTGAGAACAAACCTTGGGGGCAATATCTGGGTTAAGATACTGCAGACTGAAGGTCATCTTCCTCAACTGAGTACTCCTCTTCTGGTTATTGAGGTCCTCAAGACAGCCCTTTGCAGCTGAAATGTCATCAGAGATGGATCATTGTTGCTAGCAGTTTATATCCCGTCCGGAACTAGAGTTATGTGATACATGAATGTGTAGCAGTGCAGAACCGGGCTGAGGATCCAGTCCATATGTAATTTTATTTTTAACTGTTGTAATTCTATACTTTAGTTTTCGGCTATATTTTTTTATTGCATGACAACCATTTTCATGAACATCTCTGAGATTCTATCACATCAGTCGTAAACAATATTCATGGTGGAGAAGTAACTTAACGACTTTAACCCGACGTCAGGTAATATTACAGTTTATCTTTTCCCCAGATTAACATAAAAATACACACGAAAGTATTAATTTAATGCGCAGTGCCATCATTTTAAACAACTCCTTTGTTTTAAGGATTTCTTAAGAAAAATATTGGTATATTCATTTGATTAATAATTTTAGCCAAGTTAGCTAATCATGTACGGATTCATTCAGAACAAGTAGATAGCTCAAATAACTGAGAACAAGCAGACGTAAGATCTCGAAGATTGTAATTAGACTTAAAAAGGATTTTGGAAATGGTACAAAAGTACATGAAAATCTAAAAGAGTTCGAGATCATGTTTGTTTCAGATAATGTATTTTTTTTGTGATTGATTAAGTTTTTAGTTTAGTGTTAAGGATTGAATACTATTTTTTTAAAATTTATTGAAAGATCTAACCCTGCTTATCTTTTATAATATTGGATTTTTATATTCAATAATAATTGACCTTAATATTTATCAAAGATATGTATATTATATGTAATATTATTATATATAATATGTAATAATTTTGTATCGAGTATTTTTTTATTTTTTATAGAATATAAATAATGATTGTAAGAGTTTAAATATATATAAATTAAATATGTATATTATGTATGATATTTTTGTATATGATAAACAATTTTGTAAGAAGGGATTTTGTCATTTTACAAATAGTGAATATTTATTGTAATAGATTATTTATATATATTTTGTATTGTATATGTGTGTGTGTATTGTTTATGATACATATATATGTATATTATATGTGATATTATTGTACATAATATGCAATAATTTTGTAAGAATATTTTTTTTATTTTTTTTGGGCAAGGTGAATAATTATTGTAAAATAAATAGTAATTTTGGACCCTTAAATGATCACATATGGCCTCCAAAAATATCAAAAACATTCTTAGGTAGGTAGAACTCCTGTAGACAGCAACAAAATTTTTGATACGATCGTTTTGGTGTGTGGAAGAGCTCAAAGGGAGCTACTGGTTGAAAGTTATGGCCTCCAGAAGGCTGGTCTATTTTTTCTACATCATTCTCCTCTGGATGAAAAAAATCAGCCCATGTGAGTTGACCTGATTATATTGCTTCCATTTTTCCTTGTCAATCTTCTTCAGCGCCCATAATTTAATCCAAGTGTTGTATTCTTGTTGCAATCATTCCCATTGCACCAAATACCTGTTATAATTCCCTTGCCTTGTGCTCATTGTCTTCATATCCAAAACCTGCACTATTTTCTCTTTCTTCTTCTTTGGAGCCTATTGCTCTCAATTTACTTCATCATCTTCACCATCTTCTCCATGGAATTCATATAAATATGTGTTGGCGTAATTAATTTGTATTATGTTGTTTTTACTAATTTGTGTTAGTAGTTGCATTAGTTTGTTCAGTTACATAAGTGGATGCCTAGGTGTCAATGTCTTAACGGTATTTTTCCCTGTATACATTCTCCTCTTTGCTATGAAATATAATATCAAAGTTTCAATTTATTCTCACTCTAGTATCAAAGCAGTGATATATAGTTGATGTAAAATAGAAGTAGCCAACAGACCTAGGATGTGTACATCGATCTATAGAGGAGAGTCATGTAGAAGTAACACTGAGCAAGTGTGGAAGATAGCGATGCCAACAAAAATCTGAAAGCATCCAAAGCTTGATTGCTAATCCCATTGGAGCCAAGCATGAGTAGTCATAGGAGAATTTTATGCCTAGCATAGAAGCGTAATCCTGGAGCACTGAAATCCTAGGACATCAGCCCAATGATCACTAGAAGCCAAAGATTTCAAACTCTTGAAAATGCTTTTGATGGATGCAGCCCAAGACATGTTGCAAAGATATGGATCCTATAGTATAGAAGCATGCAGAGGAAGCATGAAAGTGCAAGGTAGTCATTGGGCAAAGTTTGAAGCCTACTTGGGATGGTGTACATGGCACCAAGAAAAGAAGTTTGAAAAGTTGCATGAAGAGTTCAGATAAAACCTGGTGTTGTGAAAGGTGGTAGCCAACAAATAAGGTATATTGTTCAAACAAAAAAACTTTGTTTAAATTTAAAAATAAGAAGCTTGAATGAATCCCATAGGATTCTATTTTTCCTTACAAGCTACTTTCAAAGACATCGGCAATCTTCAACTTGATGAACTTGTATGTCAAGGCCTCTTCAGCTATTTCCTATTTGATGTGAAGTGTCAAGCTAAAAAAATTGGCAAAAAAATTTAAGAAGGCTATGATGTAAATGACGAATGTGAAGAATAACACCCCATTAAGCATTCACATTTGACTACATAAGCATATTGATCCAATCTTTCTGCAACATACTGTTGTTGATGAAAATAGTGTAAAACCTTTTTAAAAAGGTACACTTTTTTGTAAATAAATAAAAACACAATTTTTTTTGAAACTTTGAAGTAATTTATCCTATTTTACTTGTAATTTTCTTGCAAAAAATAAAGTAAGAGCATACAAATGTGTCTGCATCAAAGTTGTTATTGTCGGATGCCTAGGTCTTGAAAGGGCTAAATTTTACCACATGGAAGACAAAGATATGAACAATTCTTCAATTTGAAGAATTATGGGGTATCATCACTAGAACAGTGACCCATCTTGTTATTCAAGATGAGAAAAATAAGTTTGACAAGTTAGATGTGAAAGCACTCATGTTGATAACTATCAATATTGTTGATGAAGTATAATTCTATGTTCATGATGCATGAGCATCGAAAGAGGCATGGAAAATTTTGTCCACAATATATGAGGCAAAGAACTAAACAAGAATTTTTCATTTGCAATTGCTCCTTCATACACTCAATATGAAATCAAGTGAAAATTTTGAAGAGTTCTTATGTCAGGTTGTAGAACTACAAGCAAAACTTGTTGCGCTTGAAGAAAATATCGAGGACAAGATATTAGTTCTAATCATAATGAGAGCTCTCCCATATTAGTTTCACACATTCATTACGACACTCAAAATTACCAAACAAGTGGTATCATTCAAAGAATTGGTCAATTTACTTCAATAAGAGGAAGAAATACAGTTTGTGCATGAAGAATTTGAGGACAAAGCCCTGATCTCTAAGCAACGAGGTTCAAAATTCAAGAAAGGACCTCAAAAGAAGCCATAACAACATCAACAACAATAGAAGACTAAAAATTCAAAGTGGTGGTGTTGCGTTTACAAAACCCATATGCACGATACTTATCATTATTGGTATAATACCTTGGCTCAAAGCTAATCCAGTCATGAGGGGTCTTCTAGTAAATAAGATTCAATGAAATCTAAGAGACCCCCTTGACATTAGAAGCAAAAAGGGCATGTAGCATCATACAGGAAAGAAGAGAATGCATCTGATAATGAAGTAGTATAAAAAAATAGCATATGGAGCCCATGATGATCATGTACTAGTCTCCCAAACCTTGATAGCAATGAGCAAATTTTGGTTAATAGACTCTAGTGCTAGCAAGCACATGACTGGATGTAAGGAACTCTTTGATTCACTGATGACTCACCCAAATGGAGATCAAGTTTGAATTGTTAATGATAAAGAGTATGTTGTAGAAGGAATTGGATGTGTCACCATTCCTCTCAGGATAAGACATTGTGTTCTCACAAAGGTACTCTATGTCCCTAGTTTAACTACAAATCTCTTATCTGTCAATCAATTGTTGAATCACAAGATAAAAGTAGAGTTTCTAGTCTAGAAAGGCATCAAAATCATGTCTCATTACTTGAGAAGGTCAAGTTCTTGATAAAGCCTTCTTGAAGGATCGATTATCTGCTTAGATGCAGTTTTAAGTAGTAAAGTTGCATTTGCTACAACTACAAAAGAATACAGTACATTTTGGCACTATATCTGTAGGCATCTATCTATTGGTTCCCTCTTTTATCTCAATTTGAAGGCAATGGTATGTGGAATTCCTTAGCTTTCTCATTCTTTACCAATATGTTTGACTTGTTTTATGGGTAAACAACCTCAAGTTTCATTTGAGTTAAGTTCCTCACATGCCAAGGAATGACTTTCTATGGTGCATATTAATTTGTGTAGACCCATGCTAGTATCCCATCGAGGATTCATGTACTTTTAGTTATTTGTTGATGAATTTTATTGTAAGATTTGGGTGTTCTTTCTCAAAAAGAAGAGTGAAGCTCTTGCACATTTCAAGACCTTCTATTAGCATGTTGTTACATAGTTTGGGAATAAAATTTAACTCCTCTACTCAGATTGAGGGGGGGGGGGAGAATTCACATCAAAAGAGTTCTCAGCATTCCTAAAGCAACATGTCATCAACCGACACCTGACTGCTCCCTACATGCCTCAGTAGAATGGAATAGAAAAATAATGTAATCACTCAGTCATGGAGATGGCTCATTACATGATATCTACTACAAAGTAGATGACACAATTCTAGGTAGAATTAATATAGATAGATGCCTATCTTCTCAGTAGAGAACTAACAATGATCTTACTAGACCAGACACTGGAATAGTTATGGAGTGGTCGTAAACCATATATTTCTCATCTTTAAGTATTTGGTTCTACTTCTTATATGTATGTTCTAAATAAGAAGAGAAAGAAGATTGAACCAAAGACCCTCCAATGTATGTTTTTGGGGTATATCACTACCTCCAAAGCATATCATCTTATGGATCTTGAGATGAAGAATATTTATGAAATTCATGATGTGGTCTATGATGAGTCATCATTTGACTCATTGGCATAGAAGGAGATAGACCAGACCACCTCTCACAGACTCTTCCCATAGTTAGATGATGAGTATGAAGAAGGTGAGATGCAAGAAGGAGAAATTTTTGTTGATCTTGGTACTCTACATGTTAGTTCTTCATCAAATTAGTATCCATAATGACATCCTAAATGGCTAGATTCCATAATCAAGGACTCACACCTAAGCTCTCCTCTAGACACATCATCAGGAGTTCAAACAAGAAGATAGGTGAGACATGAAGTCAATCTTACACTCTTGAGTTTAGTGGTTGATAGCACTAAACTAGAGATAATTCAAGAGGCATTATTTCAACCCTAGTGGAATAAAGCTATGGATGCAGAATATGATGACCTCATCAAGAATGGAATGTGGGAACTTGTTGATCTACCTATTGGGAAGAAATCCATTTGCTACAAATGGATCTTCAAAGCAAATTACAAGGTAGATGAATCCATTGAAAAACATAAAGCATGGCTTATTTAAAATGGTTATGCTCAAGAATAGGGCATTGATTATGAGGAGACCTTTGTACCCATTATGAAGATTAAGACCATCAAAAAATGTGTGCACTGGCAACATAGTCTAGAGGGAAACTTCAGTAGATGGACGTCAAGAGTGCTTCCCTGAATGGTGATCTGAAAGAAGAAGTATACATGACCCAACCAAAAGGTTTCATCGATGAGAAACATCCAAAAAATGTATAACCTCTAGTTAAGTCTCTTTATGGACTTAAACAAGCATCTCAAACGTGGTACATAAAAATTGATGATCACCTATTGTAGCATGGTTTTATTCGTAGCCCTTTTGATTCCAATTTGTATATTAAAAAGTTTGGTACATATATTATCATTCTTGTCTTGTATGTGGATGATCTTGTGATCACTGGTAGTTTAGATGATCTTGTTGATGTAGTATAGAATGACCTAAAGAAATCCTTTGATATGATTTATTTGGGGTTACTACATTATTTTATTGGCTTGGAGATATGGTACAAATAGAATCACATCTTTATCTCCTAGATGAAATACACCAAGACACTCCTAGAAAAGTACCAAATGTCAAATTGTAAACCTCTTTAGACATCGATGGAGAAAGGTTTATAACTCTATCATTTCAAAGGTTCCCCTCAAGTGGATTCCACTCTCTACAAATAGCTCCTTGAGATTCTCATATACTTGACCTACACTAAGCCTGATATATGTTTTGTTGTGAGCTATATTTCTAGATTTATTTAGGAACCAAAGAAATGTCACTAGATTGCAAAAAAACATGTTTTGAGATATGTCTGAGGCACACTTTAGAATGGTCTAAAATATAAGAAGAATAGTCATTTCTTCTTATAGGGGTACACCAACTCAGACTATGTTGGATTTATTGGTGATAGAAAATCTACTTCAAGCTACATTTTTTATCATAGATTTGGACCCATTTCATGGATTAGAAAAAAGTAGTCAGTAGTTGCTCTCTCATCCATAGAAGTAGAGTATCACACCACATAAGGAGCTATGTGCAAAGAAATATGGATATGTCACATTTTGTTTGATATGGAGATTCCTGAAGATTAGTGACCAGTTCTATTCTGCAATAATCAAGGTGTGTTGAAACTTGTAAAGAATCCATTTTTTCATGAATGAACCAAACACATTGAGGTTTGGTGTCATTACATTATATAACAAGATTTGAACCACCATATTCATCTCCAATACTACCCAACAGATTCACAAATAGCAAATATTCTCACCAAGTCTCTTTGCAAGGTAAAATTTGATCTATTTTGGGGGTACATTTGTAAAAATATTGTAATAAAGGGGGGAATGTTGGCATAATTACTTTGTATTAATTTATTTTTACTAATTTGTGTTAGTAGTTAGATCAGTTTGTTTAGTTACATAACTAGATGCCTAGGTGTCAATTTCTTAACTATATTTTGCCCTGTATAAATTCTCTTCTTTGCTATGGAATACAATATCAAATATTAAATTTATTCTCAAAATGAAACATCAAATACAATAAAAATATCAAAAAATTTTGGTAAACTTACCTCATAGGCATTATCATTGATTTTCTTCACAAATTTGCATTGTTTAATTTTCTTGTACTTCAACTTAATGTATGTGCCTTTTGGAAATCTCTCTTTCCTCAAGTAAACCATTACCAACTCTCCTTATTCAAATATCTTGGATATTCTTTTCATATCTGCTGCTACTTTATATTTTTCATTACTTTCCTGTAACTTTCTTCTTAGTCCTTGCAACTGCTGCATATGCTCTACAAACACTTCTGCATCATCACTAATTCAATCTGCAATTTCTAATTGTACCAAATCTAAAATACCCATAGGACTTCTCCCATAAACAATTTAAAAATGTGAATTTCCTACTGATCTATTCAATGAATTGTTATATGCAAACTCAGCTTATGGTAAAGCCAAGTCTCATTGCTTTAGCTTCTCTCCCACTATGCATCTCAATAAATTTCCTAAGCTCTTATTCAAAACTTCTATTTGTCCATCAATTTATGAGTGCTATGAACTATTAAATTCTATCTTAGTACCCATCTTCTTCCACAAAGTCCTCCAAAAATGATTAATTTTTTTTGTGTCCTTATCTGAAGTAATAGTGTTTAGAACACCATGCAATCTCACAATATCCATAAAAAATAATTATTAAACCCTAGTGGCAACATTTACATTCTTATATGCAATGAAATGAACCATTTTAGAAAATTTATATATAACAACAAAAATTGAATCGTTACCTCTCTATGTGTTTGGCAATCCCAACACAAAGTCCATACTCAATTTTGTCCATGGTCCTCATGAAACTAGTAATGGCATATATAATTTAGTATTTTGTGCATGTCATTTAGCCACCTAGCATATTATGCACCTTGAAACATACCTTGTCATATATCTCTTCATCTTTGGCCAAAAATACTTTTCCTCCACCAAAACTATTGTCTTCATCTTACCAAAATGTCCAGCCAAACCACCACTATGTAATACTCTTATTATATTGTCTCATAGAGACCCAACTAGAATGCATGATTATTTCCCTTTGAAGAGATAACCTTCTTATATAAGATACTCATCATGAATAGAATCTATCTCACTTGTTAATGGATTCCTACACTTCTCAACTACCTTGCTAAAAGATGGATCAATATCATATAATTCTTTGATAACTTAAAATGTAACTACTCTATTTCCCATAGTAGTTAATAATGATACCCTCTTGCTCAATTCATAAACTACCTGATTCTCTTTTCCTGATTTATGTTTCAACATTAAAGTATATCCCTACAAGAAAGAAACCCACATTTCATGCCTACTATTCAAATTCTTTTGTGTATTCACATACTTCAAAACTTCATGATCTATAAATAGTATAAACTCCTTAGGCACCAAATAGTGCCTCTAATGTCTTAATGCCTTTATAATTGCATAAATTTCAACATCATAAGTAGAATACTTTGTACTTACCTTATTCAATTTCTCACTGAAATATGTTATTGGCTGTCCTTCTTAACTCAACATAGCACCAACTCACACAAATGAAGCATCGTAATCAACTTCAAATACTTTGTTAAAATTTGATAATGTTAAAATTGGTCTTTCTATAATCTTATTTTTTAAAATTTCAAAATTTTCTATGGCTGATCTAGTCCATGCAAATTCTTTGCCTCTCATGCAATTTGTTATTTGTGCCAAAATACTAATAAATTTTTTTACTAAAAATTAAGTAAAAAGTTGCTAAACCATGGAAACTTCTTACCTCTATAATGCTTTTTGGAATAGGCCACTAAACAATCACCTTTATCTTTTCTTCATCCATTTTCACATCATCTATTAGAACTAAAAATCCAAAAAATACCAAACTATTATGTATAAACCTACACTTCTTCAAATTTGCATACAACTTCTCCTTTTTTAACAAATCAATAAAAATTCTCAAATGTTGTAATGTTCTTCTTTAGTCTTACTTAATATCAAAATATCATCAAAATAAATAACCACAAATTTACCAATAAATTATCGCATCATTGTATTCATCACCCTCATAAATATGCTAGGTACATTAGATAATCCGAATGGCATCACCATCCACACATATAAGCCATCCCTAGTTATGAATGTAGTTTTCCACTCATCTCCTTAATCAATTTAAATCTGATAGTAACCACTCCTTAGATCAATCTTGGTAAAATATTTTGCTCCTACAAGCATGCCCATCATATCATCTAAACAAAGTATAAGAAACCTATACTTTATTATAATTTTATTAATTGCTTTACTATATACACAAATTCTCCAACATCCATCTTCATTTGGAGTTAGTAAATTTGGTGTTGCACAAGGACTCATACTCTCCCTTATCACTTTATTCCTTAGTAATTCAGTAATCTATTTATTTAATTTTGCATGTTCTATTGGACTCATCCTATAAGTTTCTTGATTGGGTAGAGCTAATCTTTGAATCAAATCAATGTGATGTTGTATATCTCTCTTCAATGGTAGACCATCTAGTAGCTTATCAAGCATAACATCTACATATTCTTTCAACACTCTTATTGCTTCTATTAGTATTGGCACCATTTTTGTTTCTTCATTCTTTGCTACTAATGCATAACAACAACCTACTACCTTCATATCTTGGATAAATTGTTTAGTAGAGAGCATGCTTTATGTCTTCTCTTCCTGTCTAATGGGTAAAAAGACTACCTTTGTACCACCTTTCTAAAAAGTGTATATGTTATTTGATACATCATGAATTATTGTCCTGTCAAATTGTCATGGTCTTCCCAATAACACATGGCATGCATCCATCGGAATAACATCACACCATATTTTATCATTATAACTCTTTCCTATAGAAAACTTGAGTGAGCACATTTTATCTATTGTAACTTCATTCCTTATCTTAAACCATGAAATCCAATAAAAAATAGGATTTTTTTCACATTTCACATTCAATTTCTTAATAATTTATTTAGAAACTATATTTTCACAACTAACACCATCTAAAATTACTTTGCATACCTTTCCACCTAAAGTAGATCTTATTTAAAAAATATTTGACCATAGCCATGCATCATCACCTTCTTTATTTTTTACTTGTTCCTTCCTTGGAGTGATTATGGTTCTTCTCATCATGAGATTCTTTCCAACATCTACTGGTGTAACTTCAGTATTCTACTCTTCTGTTTCCGCCTCAACTAGATTTACTCTTGGTCAATCTTCTTGTTTCCTTTCTTGATCTTGACACTGTGGAGACTTAAATACTTTGTGCCCTTCTTCTCCACATCTATAACAAGAATAATATATACAGTGATTCAAAAACATCCTCTAGCACCAACATAACCTCATCCTCTCTGAAATTCTCTTCCTCTTTGTTGGTATTGAAACCCTTACCTATTATCATCTTGCCTTTCTACACCACGTGATGATTTAATTTTATCAGAATTAAAGCAACATCTAGTGGTATTAAACCCACCTCATCACCTTATTGGTGGGGATCCACCTTTTTTTGGACCGGTAGATATCCTTCTGATATTTTGTCTATTTTTTTTTCTAGCTTCAAAGCTAATTGATAAGCCTCCTCCATGTTAAGTATTCTATGCATACTTAATTCATCTTGAATAGAAAATTCCAAACCATTTACATACCTTGTAGCCATTTGATCTTATGTTTCATCATGCTCCACTCATATGGAAATATTATAAAATTTATTTTTATACTCTTGTATATTATGACTTTTCGCTTCAAATTTTTAAATCTTTTGTATAGGGTTTGTGCATAATCCATAGGAAGAAATTTCTCCCTTAGCTTCTTCTCCATCTTTTTCCATGAATTAAATTTTTTTTTATACCATTTATATGTCTCTCTTTTTGAAGGTGATCCCACCAAATCATTACATGACCTTTCAATTTTGTGCATGCAAACTTTACCTTATCTTCTCTCATAATTTTTCACTCAAAAAACTTCTCCATGCTATTCATCTAATCTATCAACTCCTTTAGTTTTTAACTTCCTCCATAATCTTGAACATCAACCTTAATTCCTTTATATTTTCCTTCTAAAGCTCAAACCATCCTCTCTTCCATCGATGGTGGTTACTCTTGTTATTCTTCTTCTTTCTAAACTTCTTCATCATGATCTGTGTCTTCTTCATCACCACCTTGTCTTCTCTTTTGGTTGGTGATAACCTTTATTAATTATTCAAGTTGTTTCTATAGCTCTTATATAGTCCAGTTAATTTGTGCAACACCTCCTCATCTTTTCACCATTATTTACTCCTCCAAGATTTGAACTTGCTCTGATACTAGATTATGAAACTAAAAACTAACAAAACAAATAAAATTACTAATAGGTCAAGATTCTGAACAATAAATTGTATTGATTCATATTGAATGAATTCATATAACTACAAACCCAAATCATGCCTAAATAAGTTTCAACTTAGAAATTAAAGTTTACATGCAAAATTTAAAAAAAAAACTAAAATCTAAAAAATTGCCTATTTTTAAAAACTTCTGAAATATCCCAGTTTTTTTTTGAAATATACTAAACACTATAATTGGACTATAGGATGAAATTCATCTGAAGTTGATGTCTAGTTGTAAAAATATACAATTTTTAAAAATAGAAAAAACTTTAAAAAATAATTAAATTTTAATTTTGGACCCTCAGATGATCATATATGGCCTAGAAAAAATATTGAAAATATTCCTAGGTAGGTAGAACACCCTAGGGATAGAAATGAGCTTTTTTATATGGTCATTTTGGCATGTGGAAGAGGTTAAATGGAGATACGGGTCAAAAGTTATGGCCTTGAGAATGTTGGCCTATTTTTTTTGCATCAAGTACTTAGTTTCTTGATAAAATGAACCTAATTACTTGTTTATTTATAGATGATCCAAAGTTAAACTTTTGAGAAAAAAATTGTGCAAGCTGACTTCCAAAGCTAAAAATCAGAAAGGAGAAAAAGAGAAGCTGAGCCCATCTAACTAAAATGGAGACAATAATAAAAGTGTTAGGAAAAAATGGATGATTTTGATAGGTGTTTTAGATGCTAATACCATATTGATAATATCAACATAGGACACAATTTTTTTTCATGAGGATAACTCAAGGATAAGTAAAATATGGTTTCAACCTTTGAAAATTAATATAATAGTTAAATACAATCTAAATCGGACCACTCATTCATATGTAAAAAAGGTTATATATATATATATATATATATATATATATGATGATGATGATGATGATGATGATGATGATGATGATGATGATGATGATGATGATGAACCATTTTTAAATGTCAAAATTTTCCTCAGCATTGAGATGTATGATTTTCCACAATGTATGTGACATGAGAATTCACTTCAAATTGGAAAATATAAAAAGATATTTATAATCTAAGAGTTTAGTGGTGATATTTTATGTTTTGTAAAGTATAAAATGTTTTACCTTTTTTGTACAAATGTTAGTCAACTTAAAAATAGTAAATATTGAATACAAAATTATTTTTTAAATATATGCATCCTTTGTTCCTAGTATCTAAAGTAAGTCATATGAGTGTATCATATTTTTTAAGGAGATAGAAATATGGGAAGGGATTGGAATTTAATGTATTGTCTAGAGACAAGCTCCCACATCCTAATGAGTCATTTAGTAAGATCAAATATTGTGAGTTGTAAATCTATAATCATCAATCAAAAAGGATCTTATTTCATAATAAGATGATGTGCATGCCCGTTTATCACTAATATGTATTAAAAGTTCATTAGGTCTATCATATTATTGAAGAACTCATGACCCTAAAAATATAATATAGTATATGTGCACCCTTTCGAGATTCGAGGTAAACATGTAAAGTTGAAAAATAAATAAATTTGATATATCATTGAAACATAACATATCATTAAATAATATGTTGTACCAAAATATAACATTTAATTTTGTTTATTAGAATATGCCTTGCCCCATATAAGCTCAATATATAACAAAATTGATTCATTTTAATATGAAATATGGAAATCATAATAAGTATATCATTGATTTGGTCCCAATGATGAGTAATTAGTCTAAGAAGATATAATAAAGAAGAGCACATACACAAAGAAAATATTTTTTTGTCCCAACATTTCCCCAAAATATGTGCATGATAAGGATTACGTCACCATAGAAAAACACAAGCATAGTGAATATTAATATTTGTATGATAAGGATAATGGAAACATATAAAAAATCACATAAGTATAATAGATACAATAAGGATTGTGGTAACATATCAATCAAAATAAACATGATAATCAACATAACAACATAAAAAATACATAAATATAATGAATATAATAAAAAACATAGAAAGCATATAAACACAAACAATAATAATGATGATAAAAAAACATGAAAATTATATATCAATTGTGTAACATCTAAAAATAAGTTAAAATAATATCATATTTAAATATTTGATTATAACAAACTTGTATAATAATTATGTGTCATATAAATCTTACATCATAGATAATATTATTAATAGTAAATACATTAAATGTGATAATCCTACTCAGAGATAGAATGCTAAAAAATAACTTTATTGAAACACAATGCATAAATATAAAGGAAGGTGTAACATGTACAAGAGAAAATATATTTTTTTTAATATTTTCTACAAATTGTCACATGGAACATGCATTGAACCTATATAATGTTGGTTGGGTTCTGCAAAGGCTTCCCATCTAAAATAAAAAATTGATATTTTCTTGTACTTTTAGATATACTTTCCTATTCTGATATTGTAATAATGAATTTATAATTTCATTAAAAAAATATTAATCGTTCCAATTAAATTAAAACTTTTATTTATATTTATTTTAAATTTTTTTAAAATATTTATAACATCATTAAAATTTTAATATCATTTAAATTCATATAAAATTATTTTAACAATTATCATGATAAATAATTTAAATATATATATCACCACTAATTTTAAGAATATTCGTAAACTTAATATATATAACCTTACTCATCTACATTTTCTATCGAAAAATGTTTGTTATTAATATCATAGCATGAATAATTTGTAGACTTCACACAAAGAAAAAACATAATAAAGATCAAGTAAAATTGAAACTATGAAAACATGTGAGGAAGAAAAATCATAAAGATAATGTGATCTTCAAACAAACATTAAATTGAAAATAGATAAAGCACACATACAACAAATTCAAATAACATTAACAAGAATAAGATAAAACATGGTCAATATAGTCTACTCCCTACCTTTTTATCCCTATATTATATTAGCTTTACTGATACAGTTCTGCCTGTCCTTGTCTTCTAAACTGTATCAGCATGACTTATACAAAATATGAGTCAGTCGACACTCATTCGACTATAGTGGAATAGTTGGTCATTATAGATGTCTATAAAGACCTTTTTGTTATCATCAAGAAGTGGCTTCAAATGAGAAAATTATCACATGCTAAGAAATACCTTTCAGTATTTGGAAAGTGTCTTAAAACATACGGAAAATTAGACATGTCAAGTTAAATTTAACCTTTACAGATTCTCACAATGTAATTATAGTAATAGGTTCGCTAGTACTGAAATCACGAGCATTGACAAATCTCTTCAGTGAAAACCTATGCTTTGTGTTTTTTCAAATGACCTGAAAGGCACTCAGTTCAATTGGCCATGGTTTTTAGCATGTAGTAATACACTGAAGTTATTTCTATTTTCAGATCAGTGTCCCTGTAATATAGATTCAAATTCAAAAATCAAAATACTTTTTAACACAAATAATATTAAATAATATTTAGTAATAAGTTGTTATTTATATATATATATATATATATATATATATATATATATATATATATATATATGTGAATATGATAGGTAAGTAATTACTTTTGTGATAATTATATGACAATGATTCAAGAGTCAAAACTTAATAAATTATGTTACAATTAGTTTTATTGTTATTCACAAAATTTTGAAAAAAAATATCAAAATAAGTTGTTATATATATATATATATATATATATATATATATATATATAGATAAATGCAGATTTAACTTGTTTTGATATTTTTTTTCAAAATTTTGTGAATAACAATAAAACTAATTGTAACATAATTTATTAAGTTTTGACTCTCGAATCATTGTCATATAATTATCACAAAAGTAATTACTTACCTATCATATATGTGTGTGTGTGTGTGTGTGTGTGTGTGTAAATACCAAAATGATGTATATACAATAAATGATGGGCATATAAATTGAAGTAGTCAGAAGTAGTTAGATATAGCTGATATTTCATTTGAGAGTTCAGAGAAAAAAATTTGATCACGAATTTTCATAGAACATATATTCTTAAAATATATCATTTTAAAGATATTATGTTTTTACAATTCATACAGTTCAAATCTTAGATTTTGAAAAAACAGTATACAATTTTAGCTTTTGAAATTAATAAACACTTTGAGAATTTAAATAGAAATGAAGAGTTGGAGTTTGATCATGTGTGAAAACCAATTATTAATGATCTTTAGTTTCATTTAATCTCATTATATTAGGTTGTTTATTAACAAAACTTTTATTTAATTGACCAATTTTTTAATAGGTTAACAATTAATTTAGTAATCTTAAATCATTTAATAATTAATTTACAATTAATTTTATTATAATAAATATAATTAATCATTTATTTATTTGTATTCTTATAATTAATTTATTTTTATTTCTTTTAAACATAATTTAAATCAATAGGATAAGTTTTTTCAAATTAGTAACTTTTAAGTAAAGCTTTTTTTTTTTTTTTTGTTTTTATTAAAAAAAAAGCTTTTAACAATAGTTAAATTTTTATTCAGTTTTTAAAAATCATGGATTTATTGTTCCATTAAAAAAAATTCTTGATAAAAAATCACAAATAAAAAAATTGTACATAATTTTTCCAAAAATTAATATTACATACAATTTTAAAATTAATCAGAATCCATATATCATTCTTTAAAATATTAAATTGAACAAAAATATTTAAATTAAAAAGAAAATTTTACTAAACATATCAACCACCTAAAAATAAACAATTTCCACATAAATTAATAACACCCCATTAAATAGATGTGATTTTGACATTTAGCCTAACCCAAACTCCTTCCAAATAAAGCTCCAAGCTCATAACTAAGCCATTTCACCTAAAATAATATGAGGTGGAGACCACCTTCAATCCCATGGCTACTCCAATATTCTTAAAGAAGATACAACTAAATGAATGAGTTATGCAGTGTAACCAAAATATTCTAAAAACATTATAACTACATGAAAAACAAGGTCCACATATAAAAACTCAGGAAAGTAAGATAAGGAAAACATAACACCTCCTCCTAACAAAAGATCATATTGAATAAGTCCATGTGAGCTTGTCATATGTGTTCATGGTTTTATAGCCACCGTTCAACTTCTATGTCAAGCCAAAGATTATACTATTGCAATAAAAGTGAATGAATTGTATAGCCCATCCAATAATTAGATTATTCTCAAATATTTCTGCCATCATATTAAAGGGGAAAGTCTACCGTAAAAGTTGATTTTTCTTCCTCTACAATTTACATATGAGAACACTAAGCCAACATTCTTGTGTACTCCCATTTGATTTTGTTTTTTTATTTTTGTGGATGTTGATTTTTGTAGATGATGAATTCTAAAAGTGGGTATGAGTTAATGAAAGCCTTGAATGTAAGGGATGTTGGATCAGGAGAAAGTATCCTAGTTTTTTCTCATGGCTTTGGCACTGATCAATCAGTGTGGCAGAGAATCCTTCCATCTTTTGTAAGGGATTTCAGGGTGGTCTTGTTTGATCTCATGTGTGCAAGGAGTGTAAATCCAAAATACTTTGACATGAACAAATAGAGTGCTCTTGATCCCTATGTTGATGATCTCCTTGTTAAATTAGATGAACTCAAGGTTGATAAATGTGTGTATGTGGGTCATTAAGTCTCTACCTAAAGGAAAGAAACAGATAAAATACAACTGCAGACAACACAGACACCAGATTGCTTCTGCAATCAAGAAAAAAGAATTTTATTGATCTTCTTGAATCACTATTACAAGACTGCACCCATGGGTCTCTTAAATAGATTTTGAAAAACAAAAATAACTGAATAACTAACCAAAATTAACTATAGTCTAAATTTAACTAAAGTCTTTGCATGCAAACAAGACTGAACTACTGATCTAACTATTTGAATGAACTGATTGTTAACTGTTGTGCATGAGAAGGAGCGAACAGAAAAGGGAGGTGGAACAGGCAGTTAAGTGGAGAAATTATCTCCAGTCTCTAACACTCCCCCTTAATTTCTACCACTAACTACTTCAACATTTACAATGCCTAAATTTTGTCTTAGATAATCAAAGGTCTCATTTGCTAATGCCTTTGTGAATATATTTGCCAACTGGTCTTCAGATCTGCAGAACTCTAGATGGATTTCTCCATTGTTCACTAACTCTCTAATAAAATGAAATCTTGTATTAATGTGCTTGCTCCTCTTATGAAAAACTTGATTTTTTGATAATGCAATTGTTGATTTGTTGTCGCAAAAGATTGGTGTTCGCTGCTTCTGTGCTTGTAATAAATCTGTCAATACTCTCCTCATCCAAGTTGCTTGACATGCTGCTGATGTGGCTGTTACATACTCTACTTAGCTGATGAAAGTGTCACTATAGGTTGGATTTTGGATGCCCATGTGACCACACATGTTCCTAAAAGAAAGGCATGTCCAGAAGTACTCTTCCTGTCATCAATGCTACCTACAAAATCACTATCAGTATAACCAATCAAATAAAAATCATTAGTTGTTAAATATAAAATTCCATATTCTGTTGTTCCTGCCACATATCTCAATATCCTTTTTCCAACTTGCCAATGTGAGTCTTTTGGTGACTCCATGAATCTAGAGATTAAATTGACCCCATAAATGATATCTGGTCTTGTAGCTATAAGATACATCAAACTACCAACTAGTCTTTTGAATGTTGTAGAATCAACATTAGACCCTTTGTCTTCTTTTCTAATTTTGGTCCCTGTAGCAACTAGTGTAGGTGTTGGTTTATAATTCAGCATCTTAAACCTCCTTAACACATCCTTTGCATATTTAGTTGGACAAATAAAAATTCCCTTCTCTGATTGTACAACTTCTATGCCCAAAATGTACTTCATTAATCTCAAATCTGTCATTTCAAATTCTTTCTTCATTGTTGATTTAAATGTGTCTACAGATAAATTTCTATTGAAAATCAAATCATCAACATATAAACACACAATCAAAATCTAACCTTCTTTATTGATTTTTGTGTACAATGTAGGCTCACTATTACTTTTGTTGAGTCCATTATTTGTCATGTATGAATCAATCCTACTATACCATGCTCTTGGTGCTTGTTTGAGACCATAAAGGGCCTTCTTCAATCTATAGACTTTTTTTTCATGTCCTTGCACTTCATAATGTGGTGGCTATTTCACATACACTTCATCTAGAAAAACAATTCAAGAAAGCTGATTTGATATCCATTTGATATACATTCCAATTATTTTGAGTAGCTATTGCTAAAACCATTCTAATAGTATCAAGTCTAGCAACTGGAGCAAATGTTTCATTATAATCAATTCCATGTTGTTGTGCAAAATCTTTTGCTACTAACCTTGCCTTGTGTTTTTCAACATTTCCTTCTGCATCAAATTTGGTCTTATAAACTCATTTGACTCCTACGCAATCCTTACCTTCAAGTAGATTAGTTAGATCCCATGTTTTATTTTTTTCAATGGCATTCATCTCTTCATCCATTGCTTTTATCCAATGTTCTTCATTAACTGCTTCTTCATAATACATAGGATCATGAGTGAAAAGAGCAAAATTTGAACACAAATCTAACTTATCTTTTTCTTGATTATACATCTCATTCAAGTTTCTCATTTTCTTACCTTTAAATCTTGATCTTAAAGTGGCAAGATTTGGATTTGATTCATCAATTACTTGTGAATTTGGAGTAGGATGACATGCATGACTAGATGATTCACCTTGTGCTAAGCTCCTAGGTGTTCTTATTGGAGTGCTTGTTCTTGTTTGTGGAGAGGATTGATCACCTTGAAAATTTTGTTTTTCAGATTCTTCTTCATTTTGGGTAATTGGTACTCCAATTGTGATGGTGCTACCATCCCATGCTTCTTCTTCTTTAAATTCAACATCTCTACTAATAATCAGCTTCTTTGAAATGGGGTTATACAACTTATAAGCCTTTGATTCTTCACTATAGCCAATAAAAATGTATTTTTCACCTCTATCATCAAGTTTTCTTATCAGTTTAGATAGTATAAGAGAATATGCAATACAACCAAACATTCTGAAATGATGTATACTATGTTTCTTACCACTCCACGCTTCTTGTGGAATTTGATCTCTGACACTCTTTGTTGGGCTTCTATTCAGAATATATACTACACATGTTACTGCTTCTACCCAATATTCATTTGACAAATGTTTGACCTTCAACATGCTTCTAGCTATCTCCATGATTGTTCTATTCTTTCTTTCTGCTACACCATTCTGCTATGGCGTGTACCTTGTAGTCAGTTGCCTTTTAATGCCATGATATCTACAAAAATCTTGAAATTCATTAGACATATATTCACCTCCTCTTTCTGATCTAAGTACCTTGATGTAAAGGCCACTCTGCTTTTCAACCATAGCCTTGAATTCTTTAAACTTTTCAAAGGCTTCAGACTTATTTTTGAGAAAATATATCCACGTCTTTTTGCTAAAGTCATCAATGAAGGTTAGAAAATAAGAACTACCTCTAAATGATGGAATTTACATTGGTCCACATAAATCACTATGGACTAGCTCCAATATTACATTTGCACTATATGAGGCTCCTACTAGAAAGCTCTCTCTATGTTGTTTTGCTAGAATGCAACTGTCACATGAACTTCTTGGTTGTTCTATTGGTGGTAATCCCTTCACCATATTTTTCTTTTGTAACAAATTCAAACCTCCAAAATGTAAATGTCCATACCTTAAGTGCCATAGCCATGATTGGTCTAGATGCATGGTTTTGAAGTGGGCTTCCTCTTCTCCTTGGATGCACTGAATTCAAAGAGGGAACATCCGATTCTTGGTCATCTCCACTTTTCCTATCAACCTGTCATTTGGAAACTTGTCTAGTATTGTGCAAACATCATCCATAAAGGATACTCTGTAACTTTTTTGTACTAACTGTCCAACACTCATAAGATTATGCTTTAGTCCAGGTATAAAACAAACATCAGGAATAAACCTTCTTTCACCATTTTTTGCCAAAACATTTATTAACCCTTTACCCATTACATCCACTTTGTTATCATTTCCTAATTTCACTTCAGATTTTATGAAATCAAGACTAGCAAAGAATTCTTTATTTCCTATCATATGATTATTGCATCCACTATCTAAGAACCAAATATCTCTAGCATTTTCTTGAGTAACATGACAAGTGAGAAATAAGCTTCTAGGATTAAAACTAGATTCATTTATATAATTAACATTCTACTTGTCCACAGTTCCTTGTTTCTTTCTGCATTCACTTGCATAATGCCCATATTTTTTGCAGTAATAACATTGAATGTTAGATTTATCAAACCTCTGTAAACTTTGCTGGAAGTGATTGTTGCCACATCCTCTATAGTTGTAGTTTTGATTACTATTTTCACCTTGATCTGGATTGTTTCTTTCATTTCTACCTCTGCCTCTTCCTCTGAAGTTTGACCTTCCTCTTCCTCTGCCAAATGATACATGTGACTTGAAAGCATTCTCAAGAGAAGTATTGTTATTCCTATTCATTTTGGATTCATATGTTAACAAAGATCTCATTAATTCATCTACAGTTAACTATTCCAAATCCTTGGTTTCCTCAATAGCTACAACTATTGCATCAAATTTGTTGGGTAAACTCCTAGGTATTTTATCTATGATCTTCTGATCCGTTATAGTTTCTCTATTAGATCTAATTTGATTCACAATATTCAACACTTGACCCATAAACTGGTTTATTGAATCTGAATCATTCATTTGCAAATTTTTAAAACTTCTCCTAAGAGATTGCAATTTAACAATTTTTACCTTTGTATTAACTTTATAGGTAGTCTTCAAGATTTTTCATGCCGATCTAGATCTCGTTGTTGTTGCAACTCTGGAAAAAATAGATTCATCCAATGCCTATTGGATTAGAAATAAAGCTTTTTCATCTTTTTTTAAATTCTCTTTAAGCTCTTCCTTTTGTGCTCGAGTTAATCCCTGATGGGCAGCTTCATCCTTGGTTCTACAAAACCATTCTCTACCAAATCCCAAACATCTTGTGAGCCAAATAATGTTCTCATTTTAATTTCTCAAAAATCATAATTCTTACCATTAAAAATGAGAATTTGGGGCTGAGAAATACTATTATTTGTTGCCATGTCTTACACTAAAAGACGACAATGAACATCGGCTGCAAGGAGGGTTGAAGTGCACTTATTCGTTGTGCTTCTTCTTAGCTGTAAACAGCTGCAACTTCTCTATGAAGGAGCCCACGATTTACACTGACCGAACGGGGATTCAAACACGGCTCTACAGCCGTCAGAGCAACTCCCTTATTCAGCCACGGACCACACAAAGCAAGAATTTATTCACCATTACTTATGCAAGTTATTTCAGATAGCTCTTTTAAATATATCTACTGCGTTTGAAAGCGGCTATCCTCTGTTGCATTTTCAAACAGTTCTACAAAAGAATGTTGACTGCTGCGCCAAAGATCCATACGGTGAACTATTGTCGTCAGTTGACTGGTCTTTGCGTGACTCTCCTCTTTGCTGGGCATCTCTGATTCTAGTCTTTGGCCAGTTCATGCTTCTCACAACGTGCTTCACCTTCTTTTTTGTGGCGTGACTTCTGATAAAATCTACGCACCTTGTGTCAGCAATTTGCACATTGGACTTCTTTGGACTTTTCTTTTACTGTGATGCTACTACACTATTGTGTCCTTTTGTTAACTGCCGCTTCCCCTCACGCCAAACTACTGCTGCTACATCCACGCTGGTTACTTGCTCTGATACTAGTTTGAAGGAAAGAAATAGAGAAAATACAACTGCAGACAACACAGACACCAGATTGCTTCTGCAATCAAGAAAAACGAATTTTATTGATCTTCTTGTATCACTGTTACAAGACTGCACCCATGGGTCTCTTAAATAGATTTTGAAAAACAAAAATAACTGAATAACTAACCAAAATTAACTACAGTCTAAATTTAACTACAATGTTTGCATGCAAACAAGACTGAACTCCTGCTCTAACTGTTTGAACTAACTGATTGTTAACTGCTGTGCATGAAAAGGAGTAAACAGAAAAGGGAGGTGGAACAGGCAGTTAAGTGGAGAAATTATCTCCAGTCTCTAACACTGCCATGATAGGGTGCCTTGCTTCTATCAGGAGGCCTGCTTTGTTTAAAAAACTGGTGCTACTGGGAGCCTCCCCAAGGTTAAAACACTCGTACAAAAAACTTCTTTTGTGTTTTGTGATTATATGTATTAATAGGAAATGAACCACATTTGTACCAATGTGTTTGGGATTTTATGAATACTTGTATGTTGCTTTTGTGTTTGCTGATTGTATCTTACATTAGGAAATGAATCATCTTTATGATTTACCTATATTCGAAATTTTATGGATGATTGTTTGATTGGATATGAATGGTCTGAGATCTCTAGCTTCCGTTGGCTATTGAATCATATTTGGAAGGAAGAACCCATTTTTTTTATTGATTAATGGATGTTACAGTAGAAAATATTAAGGAACCTTAGCTAAGATTTCCAGCCTGGAAATAATATATACCCAATTCATGCCATGCAATCCTCGTATATAATGAATGAATTTTGGGTTCAAAGGTACGTAAATGGTGCTGGGTATGAAATTTTTTGATAATGTTTGGTGATTTTATATTGAGGATCCTTAGCTAAGATTTGGTAATCCTTAGATTAGTATACCAAGAACTAATACAGAAAGTTGTGTACTGCTAACATACGGATTTCGATATTTGGATTCACAGGTACTTGGATGATTTTGGATATGAAGGAGGATTCAAAAGAGAGGATATAGACCAGCTGTTCTTGGCCATGGAGTCCAATTGTGAAGGTTGGGTTTCTGGATTTTCTCCTTTGGCTGTGGGTGCAGATGTTCCTGCTGCAGTTAGAGAGTTCAACAGGACCTTATTCAACATGAGGCCGTATATTGCCCTGTGTGTGGCAAGAACAGTGTTTGAGAGTGATGTGAGGGGCATTTTAGGTCAGGTCAAGGTGCCATGCCATGTCATCCAGACCCACAAGGATATAGCAGTTCCTCTTTCTGTTGCAGATTGTCTGAGAACACACCTTGGGGGCAAGATCTGGGTTAAGAAACTGCAGACTGAAGCTCATCTTCCTCAACTGAGTGCTCCTGCTCTTGTTATTGTGGCCCTCAAGACAGCCATTAGTAGTTGAAATGTCATCAGAGATAGAACATTGTTGCTAGCAGTATATATCCGGGTCTGGAACTATGGCTGTGTGATACATGAATGTGCAGTAGTGTAGAACCGGGCTGAGGATCCAATCCATTTATAATTTTTTTTTTTTTAAATTGTAATTCTATCCTTTAGTTTTCGGCTGATATATATATATTTTTATTGCATGACAACCATTTTCATGACCATCTCTGTGATACATCACATTAGTCATAAACAATATTCATGGTGGAGAAGTAAGTCAACTACTTTGCCCCGACGTTAGGTAATATTACAGTTTACTTTTTACCTGGATTAACATAAAAATACACTTAAAAGTATTAATTTTAATGTAGTGCCAGCATTTTAAACTCCACCGTTTTAAGGATTTCGTAAGAAAAATGCTAGTCAAGTCTATATTCATTTGACTAATAATTTGAGCTAAGTTATGTGGTAAGAATAGTCTCACTGGAGATATAATTTAGTTATCGCAATGTACGGATTGTTTCAGAACAAGTAGATACCTCAAATGATTGAGAACAAGCAGACGTTAGATCTCGAAGATTGTTAGACTTAGAAAGGATTTATAAATGGTATAAAAATACATTCAAATTTTAAAGAGATTTAGAGTATGTTTTTTTCGATTGTTCATGTTTTTCGTTTAGTGTTACGGATTTTAAAATTCCATGTCATTAAATTTATTCAGGGATGGAATTTCACTGCAACATCTTTTATAATGTTAAATTTTTATATTCAACAATAATTGATCTTAATATTTATAAAAGATATATATGTCGTATGTGATATTATTATATATAATATGTAATAATTTTGTATTGAATAATTTTTGTCTTTTTTAAGGGTGAATAGTTATTATTAAAAATTAAATATATTCTATCTGTAATATTATTATATATAATATGTAATAATTTTGTAAGTGTAGCTTTTATTTCTTTTAAGAAGGTAAATAATAATAGTAAGAAATTAAATGTGTATATCATGTGTGATATTTTTGTGTATAATATAATAATTTTGTAGGAGTAGATTTTATCTTTTTTCAGATAGTGAATAGTCATCCTAAGAGAGAATATATGTATATTATGTGATATTATTGTACATTATATGCAATAATTTTGTAAGATTTTTTTTTGTCTTTTTTAGAGAAAGTGAATAGTTATTGTAAGATATTAAATATGTATACTATTTATGATGTTATTGTACATAATATGTAATAATTTTATAAGATTAGTTTTTTATCTTTTTGTAGAAACTGAATAATTATTATAAGAAATCATGTGACCAAATATTTTGTGATTCTAAATGTAATATATTAAAACACACATATATGTGTGTGTGTGTGTGTTTTTATATATTATTTGTATTATTATTGCACATAACATGTAATAATTATATAATATTTTTTATTTTTTTTAGAAAATGAATAATCATAATAAAAAATTAAATTTATATATTATTTGTGATATTATTTTACAAAATATATAATAATTATATATTAATTGTTTTTTGTTTCTTTATAAAAAATGAATAATCATTATAAAAGATTAAATATATATAATAAATTTTTTTTAAAAAAGTGACTAATTAACATTAACAAAATAGGTGAACTCCTCTTTTATAACTAAAATGTAATATTCCTCTTCTTTATTTATTAATACAAAATAAATTTAATTTGCATTAATCTCATTTGATTTTTAGTCCAAATACCTAACCTGACATTGGTATAAAGCACATGCTTGTCCCTTTATTCTTTGTAATTCTTCTTTCTTTAAATACCAGTTGATAGTTTCAATCTTGGCCATAAAAATTTGCTTGCATAATAGATAACTATAACTACGAAATTCTGTTTAAAAATATCATAATTTTATTCAACCGACGTTGCAAACCTTGTCACTGTTGATTGACGTTTCTTCCTACACTCGCTGCGTTCAAAATGCTTAGCATTTTTTCCTTAATTTTTTAAAAGACAACTGAGTCAACAAGAAGACGTCATAGTCCTTGAAAAGGACCGTACAACATTTCTTTGCACACTTACGCATGACATTCCAAGCTAAGTATTTTTTAGGCTTTTAAATATTTTCTTTCATATGGCGAGCAGAACTACATTGTTTTATTTTATTTTTCGAATTTCAATTTTATACTTACAGGTTTAAAAAAACATATTCCTTTTAGAGGATTTTTAATTTTTATTTATTTTTGCCCTTTCCATTCCATTCTTCATAAATTTTATGATTTATTTGAAAAAAAATATCAATTTTTTTACAAACAAATTCATTATTACAATAAAAAAAAATTGATTTTTGTATAAGCAAAATAAAATAGAAACATTTTACATAAACATAAAATATGGTATTAATAAGCTTCTGGTATATGTTTATGAGTAAAATCATCACACTTAAACTATTGTATTTATCACTTAATAGAGCTATAGCAATACTGTTTGAGGTATTCTTACAAATTATTGAGAAGAAAAAAGAAACTTTTTTTTTTCTATTTTTGCTTCGTCGCCCAATCATATCTATTGCTAAATTTAAATCTTTAAAGTAAGAAAATTTCAAGTATATAGGGTTATTATGTTTACATACAAAGAATCCTTACTAAATAGATGTCATTGATAGAATAAATCATTTTCATGTAATACATAAGTACCATATATCATTTTGCTCCTATGTACTTTAATGTCTCTTTCACATACTAATAGGTATATAGTAAAGATGAACTTCTTCCACGTAATGTCAAGTATATAAGAAGGATGAATATATCGAGATGTTTGGTATATCGATTTGATTGTATATGTAAAATAAAATATGTTTGGAGTAACAAGGAACCAATTCATCTCCCTTCACTGGAAAAATATATTCAACAAAAATAAATGTTGGCACAAAAATAACTAAGAATGACACCTTGTTACACTAGTCAATATATGTGGAGAACATTCTCATCTTTAATGATTTATGATTCAACATTTGTGATGGGGATATACACCTAATTGAACTAAAGGAAGCAAATAAATTACCATCGTAGAAGGAAAAACATTCAAAGGCATTAGAATTGATGAGGGCCTTAGTTGATGGTGAAGTTTATCATCACATATAGGGTTGCAACACTCCTTGGGAGGCATTACACAAATTAAAGGAATTATATGATCTCATTCAGAATTGGAGTTCATATAATTATAGTTGAAATTATTCAACCTTTGAAGAATTGTGATGTCATGAATTTGGCTTCATAAATCCTTGTGATAAAAAATGATGTTAGTGTTATTAGTGTAATTATTAATGTTTCCATGATTGTCTTCATAAATTTTTTCCTTCTTGTATATTCAACTTAATTGGAGTCTTTGCAAGAAACCATTCTATTAAAGACTTAACTTTTGATAAATTGATTGAGAAAATGGCTGAGAGACAAAAGCATTTGAAGAAAGACTAAGTCTACAAGAGAAAGTAATTGCTATGCCAATCAAAAGGTATTTTTTCCAATATTTTTAGAAATGATAAAGACAAAAAACAAAATAAAGGGAGAGGTGTAAAACTTGAAAAAAATAATGGTCAACATTAGGAGAAGTAAACCCCCAAAAATATTTGTTTGAAAATGTTGTGGAAGAAAATGGAGTCACATGACCCATGAATTCAAAACAACATGGGAAAAGATTAAAGCCTATACAAAAAAAGGGAAATGAAAAGAAGAAAATGTCATAACCAGACTCATTTCAATTTTAAATTGAACATGTGCTTTCCATCCCAGATGAAGTAAATAATACATTAGTGAATTGAACAAAGGATAATTCTTCGGTCCTAGCATTGGTGACACATAACATATGACTTTACGAAGGGTCTTTATTGAGGGTTTTCATGAATAAAGTTATGGTTTAGTATATTTGGCATATAGAAACAATATACAACCTCAAGGTAAAGGTTCAACTCAACTCAAGTGACTTGGAATTCGAGATCGCATTCTATGAAACATCCTATACCTTCATTAATTAAAAATAAACTTATTGTGTCTAGTGCTTATTCAACAAAAAGGCCACTCCATTTTTATAGATAATGAAAATGTCAAAATTACAAGAAAATGTGATGATGTAAATGTTTTTATTGGATTTGAGAAAGGAAATTTGTTAAAACTTGGGGGTGAGCAATCAATTACAAGAAATTTTGTTCATCTCACTGAAGAAGGAATGCCTTCAATTCCTTTTTGGCATGAAAGATTTAGGCATACTCACTATTGAAACATTCACACAATACAAAATAATGGTGTTATAGGTTAGATAACAATGCCAAAAAATATTGAAAAGTGGGAAGCTTGCATATTGGCTAAACACAAAAGGGAACCATTTCAAAATTCAGAATAAAATTTTGATATAAAATTGTAGTTGGTTCACTATGATTCGTGTTTTATACCAAATTTATTTTTTGGTGGTAATAATTAAATCACATTGTGTATTTATCACTACAATATAATGATATAAATGTACTCTTTAAAACAAAAAATAGAATCCTTTGAAAATTTTCAAAAGTGTTAAAAATGATTGAAAATGAAGCATAATTATATATTGGGACACTTAGGACTAAAAATGATGGAGAATTATGTTAGAGGTATAATCACTGAGAGGGGCAAGTGAATCAATTAGCCTAGATATTTCAATTACAATTACAGTCCTTTCAAAATATTAAGTAATCAACATTTATCAACTTGATCATGCAACATTAATAAGAGAGATCATTTATTCAATGCATACACAAGATCAAACACATAACACATAGTTCCTGTGGGAAACCTTCATAGAGAAGAAAACCCACTCTCAAGTATACAACACATGGACTAATATCTTATAAGAAATTACAAACGAGAAACTGATCAACTCCTTTAGACCATCAAACCTTGATCATATCCTGTTGACCAAAGGTATTTAGTAAAACACCTATTCCACAAAGAGCAATTTCCCCCAAGGAAGATCAAGTCCTTTATACCCTTCTTGAAGTCAATATCTCCACCTTAAAACTAATGTCTTCAATAGTTGATGATGGATCCCTATTTATCTAACCCCTGCATAAACATCCTCTCTATCTCATAAAGGCCTCTCACATAGGCATGCCACAATCTCTCTCCTTCTCTCAAACTATCCTCATATGCACACTCATACCTCTTAAAATATCCTTAGACAATAATATTATTTTTTGACATCATAAATATGACATACAGGTCACACACATAGTCATCAATTTGCTCTACTCATTAACTCATCAACTAGCCACTCTACCTCTACTCATACATAATAAAACCTACAAAAGCATTGTTATCACATAAAAATATGACCTACAAGTCATACACACCATCATCAACCTAATATACCCTTCAACCCAATCACTGATCACACACAACCTTCACTTTGCCTTCGCTCACCATACACACTCTCGCAAAACAATGTCTTGAGCATACTCACTCATTCTACTTCTTCTAGGTTTATTAGGTCCAATGACCTATGTGATCACCTTCATCACCCATGTCTAATCCTCTTCATTCTCTACTAGTCCTCAGTAACCTGCACCTTCTCTTTCAAAGGTTCTCTCCTTTACTTGGCTCCACATTCACACAAGCCTTCACTATGATCACCTACACACAAGTCTTCTAAAAAAATATAGAAATCATCATATTTGATTTCACTATATATAGAGATATCATGAATTATCAACATATTGGTCGACCACATTACATGCCTTCACCCTTAAGGCATCTTACATAGGTCATACCTAAGCACAATCTACTTTCAAATAGGCCTAAGTCATCTTTACGTCATATGGAGACCCATTCAACTCTTTGACACTTCTCTAAGAAAACTAAAACACATGAATGATTTAAAAATACATGGACCCATTAAATATTATCTACAGGTCCTCCTTAAGTTCCAATGACCACCAGACTACCATCTTGCTTAAGCACAATTTGTTCAAACAACTCTTTGTACACAAGCATTATGAGAAAACACACATTCAACTTCTACGCCTTTGTTCATACTTCATATAATTGCTAATTATTTAATAATTCACAAATATTATCCGTATAGAGTATAAAACACTCCCAAATATCTAATTCATCACTAAACATCGAAACAATATCAAAACGAGCTCAATTACCCTTCTCAAGTTACCTGTAGAATACAGTTAAATTTAAATCTCAATATATTTTATGTACATATAATTAGACCTTAAAATTCATATTTAAATATGTGTCTTGCAATCCCCTATAAATTCTCTTTTTACACCATGAACAAATTCTACATATATCAAAAGATATGGCATAACCATCAGACACTAGTCTTTTCCTTTACAAAATTCAAATAGTCATAGGTAAACCTCCAACAGTTCACCTCATCTTGTGCAATATCAAAAATTTGAATCAATGCACTCCATCAATCTCTATGAATTAGTCAAGTCTTTATTTAGGTAGTTCTCACTATTTGATATTGCTCATAACCTCCATGATCATGACACTTGGCACCCTTACGTACCTTCTAAGCGCTTTACTGTTAAACATCATGCACATATTACCATCTTTCTCAACATGAACTATTAGATAAAAATGTATGATTTCTAATGAAATATTATATATTCATTTGTTCTTGATCTTTAACTCATGCAAAAATGACTAAGTATGGGCACCATTGTTATTTATCTTAGAAGACAACTTTAAACCTCTAAAACTTTTACCTCGCTCACTTGCATGATCTCAAATTTGGACCATATGATCTCCTCACATACAAGAATCCAACCATGTGAAAAAGTGATCTTGAATTCTTTACATGTGTGAGATATAATGTCATTAATTTTCTCACTCAGATTTTTCTACCGCATAGCCAACTATGTGAAAAACTTATCTAGAATTCCAATTTTGAACATGCATATCTTTTGTTGTGCTTTACTAATTGACCTGAAAGTTAGCACAAATCAACTAGGAATGAAACTAAAAAAACACATATGATCATATTCTCCTAAAATTTCCACATGTGTAAGATATGCCACCATCAAAATGCCTATTCAGCTTTTCTTGCCTCATGCAAATTTTGCTAAGTATGGGAAAATAATGTCATACTTTTAAGATCCTAAATTTACACTTGCATATATTTTGACGTGATTTGGATCATGATATAAAATTTATCACATAATAACTAGGTATAATACTGAATAAACCCATGTGACCATTTCCTCCTAAAACCTCCATTTGTGTGAATGCTGACATCATCAACATGCTTACTCAACTTTATTTGAACATAGAAAACATTGTCAAAATGCTTGAGAGCCCAAATTTGTACCCACATTTCTTTAATTGAGTTTAGGTGAATGACCTAATACTTAGTGAATATAATATAGGGAATAATATGATCATAACCATATGAACAACACCCCATGACTCATTCACACATGGAAATGGTGATGCCAGCAAACTGTCTACTTAGATTTTTTGCCACTAGACCCAAACTGTCTAGATGAAAATAGTGATCAACTAGATGAAATTCACTTATTCACACAAGAACTCAAAACATAAAAAATATATTATATGAAATCTTTCAAATTATAAAATCACCATACTCACTCCTGAACATCTTTAACCATGCCAAAATTGAAGATCAAACAAGCCAACTTCAAGCACACTAGGACAAGCACATTGCACACTTTGTCATTATCACTTAGGATATCAAATCACTTCATCCACTCACTAGGATACCTCTATGACATCATGATGGCATCATTGACAATGATCCAATAATATCCCCATTTTTCATTAATGTTAATACCCATCAATATATAGATCACATTCTTCTCTTCAAGCACTTTCATGATAGGAACTTTCTCCCTCTTTGACACAATCACATAGTGGGCACCAACTGATCCTGAGGGCCTAAAAAGACTAATAATCAGGAGAGGACCATATTATAAATATGATACAAACTCCCCATAAACTTGAGCCTACCTCTTCTTACTTTGACAACATTCTTCTTGCTTTATGCCAACACTCTCTTCAACCAAGCACTGCAATCAAAGAAGAAAGAACATACAAAAGTACTAAAATCTGATGGAACTCACCATTAATCATTTGAAATGGAACCCCCTTAATATTTTTGATCCATTTCACCACTTGAGCATCTTCAAATCTCCATACACCATGAGGAACCACCATATAGGCTTACTAGCCTTCTCTCTCAAACCATCTCAAGCACCACCAATGGAACTTCATGCCACACACCAAATAGGAGACCTACTCTAAAAAAATTGTATAAATCACCTTGAAATACTCATTTCTTTCTCTTTTGGATAAATTTAACAAAAATCACATCTTCAAGACTAGGTCTGTTTAGACTCCTTATAGCCCTACCTAGAACTTAAAAAATCCCACAAATTTCAATAGACACATCTTTAGGACCTAAAAATTCATCTATGTATCACTCTTATATGTCCCTTGAAGCACATCAATTTTCAAAAACTATATCATTCTCTGCAACATACTTCATTCAAAAACCTACTTGTCAATCAGGCCTCCATCTTGACAAAATAATAATAATTGAAAAATCACAAACCTTCATATCTTTGTGAAGCTTGATTTTTCAACCCATTTGGCCCATTTAATCTATTAATAATCCTCAAATCTCAAGTCATAAGGCAAACTACTTTTCTAACAAAGCCTAAAACCTTAGATTATCAAACCAAACAAGGTCAACACAACACCTTCCAGTCAACATCCTCTTCTAAAACTTTTTATACACCTAAAGATAACCATTACATACTTCTAGACCAAGAATTGAGACTCCACATCTTTAGTGACCCATACATCCTATAACCAATTTTAAGACCTCCATACTCTTAAAGCACAAACTACGAAACCCTAGCGTAAATAAAAATCTCAAATTTGGCAACAACATATCTTTATTCTCAAATTAAACTACTCTGTCCTCTAATCCTAAGACCTAACCAATTACAAAGCTCCCCTTGACTTCATGTTTCACCTAGAACATGACATCTTCAAAAAGTCTTCAAATATTATCCAATCACAATTAATACTCATATAGAGACACCTTATCTTCAGAACACTGTGACCATCCAAGGCATAGACATTTATTCAACAAGCCTTTAATAGGCTTAGCAAGATCTAGAACATAAGTCTAGAAAAAAGACCTTCAACTTATAGGCTCACCTTAGATCTACCCTAAACTGATATGCTAATAGATATTTGAAACTCACCTTTATACAAAAGCATCTAAACCAATATCAAAAGGATAAATCCTTCTCAAGATAAGACTACTGATATTCTTCAAAAGCTTCTTTACTCCAACAAAAGAAAAATAAAATAATGCAAAAACATACCTTGTATTCATACCTTCTCATTGTATAATATCTGACAGCCACCAAGCTTCCTCTAACTGACAAGTGTCTCCTTGTAGCTAATATACACCCCTTTTGGCATAGTAAGACTAATGGTCACAAAACTCTAGAGACTCCCATATCTCCAAACCTTTATCTAACTTGCAGTCTAGGTTGAATTTGATAGGATGCTTGAATTTAGATTTGTCAATAAATGTTAACAACATAAACTCTTAACTTTCCTTCATTTTTGATCATTTTTCCACCTTGGCAAACAATCCATCAAAATGCTTGGACTCACTAGTGTTAGTCTCCTTGGTCTTTAATTTCTCAGGTATCCATACTTTATTTTGAAACTTGTCTTCTACAACCATCTTACCTACTTGAGCCTTGAGTTTATCCTTATTTTCAACATATCCTTATAGAACAACTTTCTTATCATCCTTATGACTAGAATAATTTGTAATTATTACATTTGGTCTCCATATATGAGTTTGTCCTTTCTCAGACCTTATAGGAGATCTATATCCTTTGACATACCTTGAAGACATCTTAACACCATTTGAAGAGAATCTAGCAATATGTCCATTATTATGATAACTTAAACAAATAACATCATTTTTACCTTTTGACAAATTTGGACTATGATCAATCTTTGGCCAAAACCTCTTTCTATCATAGGTCCATGAATCTTCGTACTTGACTAACTTACTTCTATAGTCCTTAGCTCTATGACCATACTTATTACATGTATAACAATGACCATGAAATAAACTATCATACCTTGAAGCATTTGGATGTCTAATAGACCTTCTTGTATTACCTTCAAATCTTCCATTCTCCTTGACATACTCAGACTTCTCATGGTTCTTTTATAACTTAGCTATAATAAGCTCATGCTCACTTTTAATGATTCCATCTCACTCTTTATCATAGTGTATTCATCTTCTCTTTATATCAGATTTTCACTTGTAGTCCTTAACTAATCCTCAAGAATACTAATCTTCTCTTCATCCTCTTTGGTCTTGTTAGCCATGTCTTTCAATATATATCATTGTACTTTAATAAACTTGATTTGTTCTTGATACTTATTTTTTTCTTTATTGGTCCTGCCTAACAAACTTCCCTTCAAGATAACTGACTTGTGCTTCAAGACCTTTGATCATATTCCTCATTTTATGATTCCTCTTCTTTTGCTCTTTTAGGTCACCAAGAGAACTCAGGAGCTTAGCTTCTATATCAACTTCTCCTTCCTTGTTGTCATCTTCTTTACTATTAGGAAAATTTTCTTTATCAAACATGATGTCCTTTTCTTTTGAACACAAACTTGTCTTAGCATATACTAACTGAACCTTGAGATCATTGATAACATTCTCATCCTCTTTGGCATATTCCTTCAAAGTATATATCTAATCTTGAAGTGCCTTGATCACAACCTTCCACTGTTGACTCTCTTTTTTCAACTACTTAGCCATCTTTTTACTAACTCAAGATCTCCTTCAAGCTGTTAAGCTTCCTCTAAAGGACCCACTCTGATAATAATTGTTAGAGGTATAATCATTGAGAGGGGTTTGAATTAGTGAGCCCAAATATTTCAATTACAATTATAGTCCTTTCAAACTATTAAATAATTAGCATATATCAACTTGATCAACCAACATTAACAAGAGACTGATCAACTCCTTTAGATCAAACACATAACACATAGTTCCTATGGGAAACCCTCATGGGAAATAAAACCCATTCTCAAGTTTGTAACACATATATTATTGTCCTATAATAAATTATAGACAAGAGACTGCTCAACTCGTTTAGACCAACAAACCTTGATCATATCCTTTTGACCAAAGGAATTTAGGGAAACATCTATTTCACAAGGAAAAACTACTCCTAAGGAAGATCAAGCCCTTTATACCCTCCTTGAAGTGAACATCTCCACCATAGAATTGATGTATTCAACACCTGATGATGGATCTCTATTTATCTAACCTTTGCAAAAACCTCCTCTCTATCTCATATAGGCCACTCACATAGGCATGCCACAATATCTCTCCTTCTTCTCTCAAACTATCCTCATATGCACACATAGACCTCTGCGCATATCCTCAAACTATAAGATCACTTTTTTGACATCATAAATATTATCTATAACTCATACACATAGTCATCAATTTGATTTACTCATTAACTCATTAATTAGTCACTCTACCTCTCATTATACATAATCAAACCTATAAAATCACTGTTATGACATCATAACTATGACTTATAGGTCATACACACCACCATAAAACTTCTCTACCATTCAAACCATTCACTTAGCACACACAATCTTCACCTTCATTTCTCTCACCATACATACTTTCTCAAAACAACCTCTTGAGCATACTCACTCATTCTGCCTCTTCTAGGATTATTACATCCAATGACCTATGTGATCACCTTCATCACCTTGCTAAGACAAGCATTTCTAATCCTATTCACTCTCTACTATTCCTCACTAACCTGCACTTTCTCTTTCATAATTTCTCTCCTTTACTTGGCTCTACATTCGCATAAGCCTTCACTTTCAACGCCTACACACAAGTCTTCTAAAAAAAACTAGAAATCATCATCTTTGATTTCACTATATATAGATATATCATGAGTTATAGAAATCTTGGTTAGCTAAAATACATGCCTTTACCCTTAAGTCATCTTACATATGTCACACTTAAGCACAATCCACTTTCAAATAGGCCTAACTCACTTTTACATCCTATGGAGACCTATTAAGTTCTTTGACACTTCTCTGAATAAAACTTAAAAACATAAACACTTTCCAAATACATGGAACCATTCAACATGATCTATAGATCCTCCTTAAGTGCCAACAACCATCACAATATCCTTTTTCTTAAGCATAATTTGTTTAAACAACTCTCTGTATAGACCATCATTATGAACAAACACACAATCACTTTATAAGAATTTATTCATACTGCATATGATTTATCAATCCTTTATGATGCACATAAATCATCCTTATGGAGTCTAAAATACTCCTAAATAGATAATTCATCATTAAACATTGAAATAATATCAGAACGAGATCAATTACCCTTCTTGGGTTAATTGTAGAATATAATTAAACACACAGTCAGCTTTGGAGATTAATATCTTTGTCTATACATAAAATTAGACCTTAAAATTAATATTTAAAGATCCACCTTGGAATCTTATACTTCTCTTTTTACACCATGAGCAAATTTTGCATATATCAAAAGATATTGCACTAAAACTAGACATTAGTCTTTTCCTTTGCAAAATTTAAACATTCAAATTTAAATGGTCATAGTTAATCCTCTAATAGTTGACCTCAGCTCATGCAATGTGAAAATTTTGATTCAATGAGTTCCATCAATCTCTATATATCAGTTAGGTCTTTATCAGACAACGCTCATCATTTGATCTTTCTCAAAACCCTCATGATCATGACACTTGGCACCCTCACATGCCTTATGAGCACTTTAATGTTAAACATCATGCACCTCTTACCATCTCACTCAACATGTGCCATTAGATAAAAATTGTATAATCACCCATGAACTATTAGATCTTCATTTGGCCTTGATATTTAACTCATATAAAAATGACTAAGTATGGTGACCATTGCTATCTATCTGAGAAGCTAACTTTGAGCCTCAATAACTTTTACCTCACTCACTCGCATGATCTCAAATTTGGATCATATGATCTCCTCACATAGGAGAAGCCAACCATGTGACAAAATGATCATAAATATTTTTTATGTGAAATATATAACTCCGTTAATTTTCTTGTTTAGGATTTTTTGTCATAGAGGCAACTATGTCAAAACCCTATTTAGAAGGCCATCTTTGAACATGCATATATTTTGCCGCATTTTGTTGCTTGACCTAAAAGTTAGAGAAAATAAAACAGGCATGAAATTGAACAAATCCATATGATCTTCTCCTAAAACATACACATGTGTGAGATATCCCACCATCAAAATTCCTACTTAGTTTTTATTTGCTCATGCAAATTTTTCAAAGTATGGGAAAACATTGTCAAACTACCTAGGAGCCTAACTTTGCACTTGCATATATTTTGACATGATATGGTGCATGATATAAAATTTAGTGCATAATAAATATGAATAATAATAAATAGACCCATGTGACCATTTCCTCCTAAAATATTTGTGTGTGTGAATGCTAACATCATCAACATGCTTACTTAGCTTTATTTGAACATAGAAAACATTGTCAAAATCCCTAAGAGCCCAAATTTGCACCCACATATATTTAACTATGTTTAGGTGCATGACCTAAGATTTATCACATAGAAACTAGGGACTAACTTGATTATAACCATATGATGAAATCCCCTTGAGTTATTCACATGTGGCAATGGTGATGTTAGCAAATTGCCTACTCAAATTTTTTGCCACTAGACCCAAACAATCTAGATGAAAACAATGATCAACTAGAATAAATCCACTCATTCACACAAGTACTCAAAGCATATAAAAACTATTATATGACCCATTTCACATGATAAAATCACCATACTCATCTCTAAACATATCTAACCATGCAAAAACTAAAGATCAACCAAGCCAGCTTCAAGCACACTAGGATAAGCACATTACACACTTTGTCATTATCACTTAGACTATCAAAGCACTTCATCCAATCACCAGGATACCTACATGACATCACCATGACATCATTTACAAATCTCTAACAAATTAATCTCAAAGGTTTTTGAATTATATTTCAATAAAATAGGATCAAACATCATCTCAATGTCCCTTATACTGAATAAAATGGAGAAGTTGAGAGGATGAACAAAATTATGATGAACATGGTTCAAGGAATGTTACATGTAAAAGGGTTAAATCTCTATTTTTGAGTAGAAGAAACTAAAACAATAATGTAACTCTATAATAAGTCACCATCAACAACCCTTCAAATGAATACTCCATATGATGTCTAGTGTTGTCATATTCCTTCAATGTCACATATTCAAGTTTTCAAATCTAATTGCTACACATTGATTCCCAAGCATAAAATGAATAAATTGGACTATCATGAGGCAAAAATATATTATTTTAGGATATTGAGAATCCTCAAAGGCATAAAAAACATAGGATGAGAATAAAAATAATGTTCTTTTAACAAGAGATGTTGTCTTTTGTGAAACAACAAAAGAAAGAACAAGCATAAGTTGATAATGGAATCAAATTGAAAATTTTGATGTTTTTCAGGAGATTGAAATGGAAATATGTTTAACCTAAAATTGGAATAATAAATGAAATAATCATTGATTAGATATAACCAATCAAATATGATTATTGTTATGAATTGGAAACACTGATAAAAGACCAAATTTGATTATCATAAATTTAGAAATTAAGCTATAAAAGTAAAATAAATGAATACAAAGGAATTGGAGAATGACTTAGCTTACATTTTTCACTTCCCTAGTCTATGTAAGTTCATTAGTTAGCTAAAATCAATGTATGATGACTCAAATTATTAGTTTCTATATTTGGATATTGTTTTCATGTCTGGGTTGATACCAACAGATCCAAGTTATAAATTTTGGATGATCTTGACCCTTTTGGGTCAATTCTGACCTTGCGATAAATTTATTTATGATTAATGTTCTACAATTTTTGGACTAGGTTAGGAATGTTGGAAACATAGCAAAATTTTCAAATAATATTGACCACTTTAGGTTGGTCATAATGTAATGAAATTACATAGATTATTCAAAAAAATAGAATTATATATCACAGAATTAAGAACATAATAAATGGACCCAAAAAATTAACTAGAAAAAGAGCATAATAATTGAATATTATGACTGAGCCACTTTGAGGGGGAAACTTCCATAACAATGCATTAAGAATAGAACTCACAATATGATGATAAAGGACTAATAACTACCTCCTATATATACTCTACTTATCCATTGTTATTGTATAAGCTGACCATATTAATAACATCAAGAAATGCAACAAGATAATATGAATGTGTGTAAGCCAAAATTTGACCACACATATCCCTATATATACCATAGGTTACGGTTGCATGATGCCCTTCCCCTTAAAAAAATATTATTCTCAATGTTAAATCTAATTGCTACACATTGATTCCCAAGCATAAAATGAATAAATTGGACTATCATGAGGCAAAAATATATTATTTTAGGATATTGAGAATCATCAAAGGCATAAAAAACATAGGATGAGAATAAAAATAATGTTCTTTTAACAAGAGATGTTGTCTTTTGTGAAACAACAAAAGAAAGAACAAGCATAAGTTGATAATGGAATCAAATTGAAAATTTTGATGTTTTTCAGGAGATTGAAATGGAAATATGTTTAACCTAAAATTGGAATAATAAATGAAATAATCATTGATTAGATATAACTAATCAAATATGATTATTGTTATGAATTGGAAACACTGATAAAAGACCAAATTTGATTATCATAAATTTAGAAATTAAGCTATAAAAGTAAAATAAATGAATACAAAGGAATTGGAGAATGACTTAGCTTACATTTTTCACTTCCCTAGTCTATGTAAGTTCATTAGTTAGCTAAAATCAATGTATGATGACTCAAATTATTAGTTTCTATATTTGGATATTGTTTTCATGTCTGGGTTGATACCAACAGATCCAAGTTATAAATTTTGGATGATCTTGACCCTTTTGGGTCAATTCTGACCTTGCGATAAATTTATTTATGATTAATGTTCTACAATTTTTGGACTAGGTTAGGAATGTTGGAAACATAGCAAAATTTTCAAATAATATTGACCACTTTAGGTTGGTCATAATGTAATGAAATTACATAGATTATTCAAAAAAATAGAATTATATATCACAGAATTAAGAACATAATAAATGGACCCAAAAAATTAACTAGAAAAAGAGCATAATAATTGAATATTATGACTGAGCCACTTTGAGGGGGAAACTTCCATAACAATGCATTAAGAATAGAACTCACAATATGATGATAAAGGACTAATAACTACCTCCTATATATACTCTACTTATCCATTGTTATTGTATAAGCTGACCATATTAATAACATCAAGAAATGCAACAAGATAATATGAATGTGTGTAAGCCAAAATTTGACCACACATATCCCTATATATACCATAGGTTACGGTTGCATGATGCCCTTCCCCTTAAAAAAATATTATTCTCAATGTTAAATCAAACCACGATGTTGCTACAAGAACTCTTCATCCTCCCATGTTACATCTTCATAATGTAGGTTCTTCCATTTGATCAAATAATCTGTAACGTCTATAGTCTATAGTTACTTAATACACATGTAAAGGATCTCTTCAGACTCCTAAATGACTCAACACTCATCATCTAATTTAGTTAACTGCATCTAAGTGGAAACTCTATGTCTAATTACCTTCTTCAAGTAAAATACATGGAATATCAGATGTGTATGACTAAATGAGTGTATTTCCAGCTTGTAAGCCACACTACCAATTTTTTGTAAGATTTGATAAGGGCCATAATACTTAGGTGATAGTTTTTAATATTATTTATATTTATTAAGAGATATATACTTATATGGATACAAATGCACAAATACCCAATCACCTATTTTAAACTTCCACTCACTATGGTGTTGATCTACTTGTTTCTTCATTATATTTTGTGCCATTGATAACTTCTCTTGCAAACTAAATAGTACCTTCTATCAATGGTGAATGTATTACTCAACATCTTAAACTTTGGATGCATTATCAAAACTATAGTGATGGATGGTGGGTTATACCTATAAATGCCATAAATGGAGACATCTTAGAAGAAGCTTGAAAATAAGTGTTATACCACCATTCAACAAGCAGTAGGCAATGAACCCATTTATCCTATTTATCAGAAACAAAACAAAGAAGATATCCTTCTAGGCACTTGTTGACTACCTATATTTGTCCATCAGATTGCGGATAATAGGACAACCTATGAGCTAACTAGGTTCCCAAACATGCAAATAATTTAGTCCAAAAATTACTATTAAATATGGAATCTTGGTCACTTATAGTAATATTTTGAGTACTATTCAATTTTTAAATTATATTGAGAAAATCAAAAGCTAATGTACTAGAAATATATGGCTATGATAAGGGGAAAAATAAGCATACTTGGTGAGTTGATCTATAACTACCATGATAAAAAATTTACCCTCAAACCATGGTAACCCCATAATCAAATCCACTGAAACCTCTTCCCAATGCAAGCTGAGGATTGATAAAGGCTAAAAAAGCCATGGGGTCTTAATTTTTTTCACCTTTATTTTTATTACATACCATAAATTTCTCTACATATTTATGGACATCCCCCTAGATTATTTCCTAAAAATAAATTGCTTGATTTTATGATATGTTATCAAACATCCTAAGTGACCTAGTGGAGATGCATAAAGTTCCTAAAGGATTTTATTTTTGAGGAGAGAATGATTGAAAAAGTATAATCTATCTTTATTCCATAATGCATTCCCTTTTCATGTAAATTTTTTAGTTCTCCTAAAACCCTAATGAATATTTTTAATCAAATCATGGGTAGCACTATCACTATCTCATTCTAATCTTGTTTCCTCTATCCAATCCACCTGCCAAATAGTCATTTCACATAACAACGCATCAACTAATTCATCCCTCTAGAATAGTGCATCTATCACCAAATTATATTTTCCTTTCTTATAGACTTTTTCAAATTCATAGCCTAACATTTTAGTAACCCACTTTTTTTATTCCTTACATGATAATTGTTTTTCTAAAAAAATATTTGAGGCTATCATGATTAGTCTTTACCTAAAACTGATGACCTATTAGAAAAGGTCTCCATTGCTTGACTGCATGTAGAACAGTCATCATCTCTTTCCCATAAATTAGTTTTAGCCTATTTTTTCCCTTTAGTTGGTGAATTTCAAACTATGGTGGTTTGCATTCTTACATGAGTAAAACTCCTATGCCATATCCTAATGTGTCATACTCCATAATATGTTTTTTTTTTGAAAAATATGGAGTAGCCGAAATTGGAGTTGTGCACATAACCATTTTCAACTATTCAAATGCCTTGGTAGCTAAATTAGTCCACTAGAAGGAGTATTTATTCAACAAAGTGGTCAATGGTATTTAAATTCTACCATAATTTTTTACAAACATATGTAGTAATGAGTTATCCCCATAAATACTCAGAGGTTCGTGATGGTCTTGAAAACCTGCCACTCCATCAGTGCTTGGATTTTTTTGGATCAAATTTTACTCCATGTGAAATAATATGATCCAATTACTCCAAATCTTGTATACCAAAACCATATTTGGAAGGTTTGGCATAAATCCAATGTTATTGTAGAATTGAAAGTTCCCGTTTCACATGTTTTAAATGGTCATCTCATTTTTTGTTGTAGATGAGGATATCATCAAAAAAATGTTAATATAAACTATCTCAAAAATGGCCTAAAAATAATATTCATCAAAATTTGAAATGTAAATGGTGAATTTGTAAGGCCAAAAGGCATGACCATAAATTCATAATGGTTTTCATGAGTTCTAAAAGCTATTTTAGGTATGTCCCCATTATGGATTCGAATATGATGATACCCGGAATGAAGGTTTAACTTGGTAAAATAAATAGTACCATATAACTAATCTAAAAAATAATAATTACTAAAATAATAAAATTATATTTGATGGATTACTTATTGATTTATCTATAGTCTAGGCATATCTTTCAAGTGGCATTCTTCTTATGCACCATGACCATAAGGGAGGAATATTCACTTTGACTATGTCAGATGATTCCCGCCGCCAACATATCATGTACCATATTTTTAATTTCACTCTTCTAGGCATAGGGATACATGTATGGTCTGATGTTGGGTGTTATACTTTTTATAATGATCTTGATTGCATGATCATGTGCAATGATTGGAGGAAGTCCCTTTGCCATGTCACCAAAAATAATAGAATGGTCATCCATCACCCTTTGAAAATTAAGATGTGTAGACTCCTCGATGGGTTGAACCTATATGGAAAATAATCATGACACAAATCCATCATCATGTTTTCTAATAATCTTCATCATATGATGGTAACTAACCAATTGTGGAGATTAGTTTTTAATCCATGCAGCTCAAAGGTCATGCCTTTTGAATGGAACCTCATAAATAGTTCCTAGAAATTCATCTTAATAGTGCCCAAATTAATGAGCCACTACACTCAAAAAATAAGTTTAGATCCTCCAATGGGAATAGAAAACATAGGGGAATCTAAAAATTAGTCTCCGATACCAAGCTTAATACTATGGCATTTTCTAGAATAGATGATGGTACCACCATCAATAATGATGCCTGAGATTTTAGAACTATGTAAATGAAATAGTTTAAATGAGTAGATATATTACTACTAATAAATTTATGTGTACTCCCAGAGTCAATTAACATACTCACCTTTTGTTTCTTCAATAAATCCACCACCTTAAGAGTTTTAGGAATACTAATGCTTGAAAGTGCATGACAAAAAGTAGTAGGTTGAGAATCTTTAGATTCATCCTCAAGTTCTTTCAAACTTTCCCTTGAATATTCATTATCTTCTTCCTCCTCATTAGCACCTAAATGTAAAACAACTTATTTTTTGTAAATCGATGTCCTTTGTTCCATTTTCTATCGTATCCAAAATATAACCTTGTTACACACTATTCTTCAATTTGTTGAGGTGTCAATCGGGTAGGCTATGGAAATGATGTTGTTAAGAAGGTGTCTTCATGAACATTAGTGAAAGGTATTCATTTGATCAACTCTTTTTACTTATTCAGACATGCCCTTGGTATGTATTCAAATACATTACTATGATGAAACATGTGAACCTTAAATTTGATGGTATCTTTGAGGCCACCCAAGAATAGGTCAGACATTTTTTCTCAGTGATGTCTACCACACATAATGAGATATTTTAAAAGTGATGAATGTAATCCTTTATAGTCCTAGTTTGGTAAAACTTGGTTAGTTGAAAAAAGTAGTTTTTAGAGACATTATTGGGATAGTGGAGATGTAGTTCTTCAAAAAATACAGACCAAAAAATTATGATATCTTTACTTTTCTATTGAGCACATAGCTAGCAATACCAAATAAATTACTTAGGTTATTGATATAGAGAGGCCATAACCACATTTTATTAATAGGGAGTCTAATTTAGATTAAATAAAATTTCAATTTGAGTAATCTGTGTGAGTGGATCATTACCATCAAACTTGTGCAAGTCCAATTTTGGAAATAATGACTTCATATCATAGTTGGTGTTGTGATTGTTTGGAGGAGAATAACTAAAATATAGTGGTGGATGGTTATTTTCAAATTATTGGGATAAAAATTTGGCCAATATCCTAGTCATTTATTTTGATTGATCTTAAAAGCTATTCAGATCCCCTTGCAACCCTATGAGGTCCCCTTTAATCACATCAAGATCATATTTTTATACCATGCCCTAAAATTCTAATTTAATTTGTTGAACTATCTTTAAAATACCTAAATTAGAAATTGTTGACTCCATGTCATTTTTGTGGGGAGTTTTAGACATCTCTTGCCTTTCTCAAGACCACGAGTGTTAGGCCCTACCATGCACAAACCTTAGGAGGGTTGTGACACAAAATAATATGTTGATAGATGATACTATTGTGATCTCTTCACCAAGATGAATCTAATTAATGCTAATATGGACAGGGGTGAAAAAATTGACCTAAAAAACTTTACCAATAGAATATATCATTATGATAATTTCAAAAATATGAATCTAATGACTGCTAATTTGAATAAGGTAAGAACATTTTTAGACCCTTTTTTTTACTAATAATTTTTTTGTAAAAAAACTCATGAAAAATACCATGGTGACAAAAAATTCAATTCATCAAGGATAACAAGTTACCTTTTTCAGCCTTCTAGTGCTCAAGACATCAGATCTTAAAAAAAACATCATAGAAACTTACCCAAATTGAAGCTCTAATACCACTTGTAATGAAATTATTTAGATAATTCATAATAATATAATTATGTATTATAGAATTGAAATAAAAGTAAACAAATTGATAACTATTATAAATATATAAGAATACTTGAATATTATGACTTAGTCAATTGAAGTGGCAACCCTCACAACAATGCAATAAGAACAAAATTTGTAATATGATGATAAAATGCTAACCACTACCTCCTACATATACTCTACTTAGCCATGGTTATTCCATAAGATTTCCATACTAAGAATATCAAGAAATGCAATAAGATAATATGAAGGTGTGTAAGCCACACGTTGCACACACATATCCTTAGATGCACTATAGGTTAAGGGTGTAGCACCTAACCTATGACAATGAGGTTTTGAAAATTCCTTAAGGGATGCAGATGACTCTTCAAGGATATTTTATGTCTTTGCATGTACTTTTTCACATGTACAAACATTTAAAATATCAAACTCTAGTTTCATTGACAAACACTTAAAACATTATATAGGTGGGAGTAGGGTAATAGGATTTAGTTGGATTGACCTTGGTTGATCCCCATTGAAATAAGAAATGATGTAGTAAATTTTTAATTCTTTGAGGAGGGATTAAATTCAAATGTATTTATCCCACCTCTATATGTGTGTGTGTTTGAAATGGTGAAATGTCTTACTATGGACACAAACATGTAAATATAATGATAATTCAAATATAGCTTTAATAATTTAGTATAATTGATTTATACATTATATAGCTATTGAGATATGATAATTCCCTCCTTTAAATACTTTGAATAAACATTTTTTATATAACAAACTCCTATAAGTTAGATTTAAAACTTAGTGGCATGCACAATGGACCTAAATTAACTTAAATGGAACTCAAAAGTAATGACTAGAGAGATAAAATGTGTTCAAATATAAATAAAAATGGAGAGGGTTATAGCCATCAAGAAGGGGTCAACATATAGGTTTGCATATATTATTTTTCTTAAAACTCAACCTAGACTTAAAATAACCTCAAAATATCATAAGGGTTTAGAAAGCTCTATTTTTAAATGTTTTTTAAGCAAGGAGAAAGAGGAAAGCAAGTAATAAAGTCAAATAAAATAATAAACTAAAAGGGGGAACATAAGTTAAATGTATCATTTAGGTGTTTAATACTTATCTATATATATATATATATATATATATATATAGGATTTAAAACAATAAATGTGCCAAATTTTTATATCTATAGGTTCCAAATAGTGAAGGGGGACCTATAATTGGAAAGTAATTGAATCTTTATTGACTCTCATAATAAAAAATGGCACTTCTCCTATGGTAGAAAATGAGACTTCATTGGAATATATTCATATGCTATAAAGTGAATGAGCTTCAAAACAAGGAAATGAGTAACCAACTATTTAGCAACCAACCAACAAAAGATGCGAAAATAGAGCACACAAACATTGAATGATGTCAGGCTTAATAACGTTAGGAAAAAGATATTCGAAGTGCACATATAATTTTATCAACCATTAGATAAAGTCCTATAATAAATTCAATATAAGATAGAAAATATTACCTTGGATGACCCTCCATAAGAATAAGTTGATGTTGGTTTTGATCCAGAACCTAATTCTTTCAAAAAAGCTAAAATTCTTGATATTTCAAAAATAAATATGGAAAGTGAATACTTTTCTTTAGCTCAAAATGGACCTTGGGATTTATTTGTTCTTTTTATTGGTAGTAAACCTATTTGTTTCAAGTGGGTCTTTCGAAACAAATACATATAAAATGGCTCACCTTCCAAATGCAGTGAAAGGCTTGTTATAAAGGGATTTTCTAAAAAATAAAGGATATACTACAATGATAACTTTACACTAAGAACAAAATGGATTATTATTTAGGTTTTGATTGCTCTCTTACCTCAAAATAGATATAAATTTATTATATAGATGTGAAATTATTTTTATAAATGGTGACCTCAAATAAATAGTTTACATGAATCAACTAGAAGGTTTTATAGTTAGTAGCAATGAACACAAAGTGTGCAAGTTGATAAGATCATTGTATGGATTGAAACAAGCCCCAATATCTTGGTATGAGCTTTTTGAACATGATTTTATTTTTTAATTTGAGTATGCAACACTTTTTATCAAAAAAATGTATTTGTAGATCAAAAAAATGTATTTGTAGTTATATATGTGAATGATCTGCTCATCACATAAAATAATGAAAAGTGCACTAAAAAAATCAAAGTAGATTTTATGATAGGGTTTGAAATGGTAGATTTAGGTTATGTTAATTACTACTTTAGAATTGAAGTCATTAAAAAAATTGAATTAATTTACATTAGATAAAAAAAGTACATTGGTAAAATTCTAAAAAAAATTAGAATGATAGATTGTAATCCAATTAGTATGCCCATATAATTTTTTTTAAAGTTAGCATCAAAATATCTTATAGATTTTGAAGATACAACTCAATATAGATAACTAATTGGAAGTATGATCTATGTAACATCAACTAGATTATAAATTTATTTTTTTGTTTGTGTTCTTTTAAATTCATGCAACAACCTAAAGAGAGTCACTAGTTAATAACAAAGAGAATTCTTCAATATCTCTAGGGAGGACAAAATTTGTGTTCAAATATTGGACTTAAATCTAATTGGATATTCAAATTATGGCTATATGGGTGATTCTGAAGATGATAATTATACTTAAGGTTTCCTAATGAATTTATGCATAATAGTAATCTTTTATAAGTTAGTGAATCAGTTAATGCCATCTATTTTCTAATGGAAGCAGAATGTATGGTAGATTTAGAGGAAATAAGGGAAATAATATGGCCTTGAAGGATTCTTATAGATTTGTAAATAACATATGTTTCATCAACACCACTCATATTTAACAACACTTCTACAATTCAAATGGAAAATAACATAATTTTTCACTACTGAACCAAACACATCAACATAATTTTTTATCTGATTCAACACTATGTGAAAGAGGATGGTGTGAAATTTATAAATTTTCCAATTACAAAGAAACCAAAAAATATCCTAACATAGGCATTGGAAGAGAGAAATTTGAAAAGTTTAGAGACATGCTTGGTCTCACTATAACCCTTACAAATGAAGTGGGGGGGGGTGGGGGTGGATGGGACGAGTGTGATATTACTACACATAATATGTAATGATCCATTAGGATAATATTTTTTTCTTTTTGTAAAAGCTAAATAGTCACCATAGGAGATGAATTGAACAACCATATTTTCACTATAAATATAATATTTATTTTCTTTATTTGTTAATGCAATACAATTTTGGTTTTCATTAATTCATTTTATATTCAGTCCAAACACCAAGCCTGAATCTATTAATTACAATATTTAATTGAATTTGAAATAGTTAATCTAGTTGTGAGATGAATGTATGTATTTTTTTTTAATTTTTTAATTTTAGTAATTTTAAAAAATAATTTTGTTCGAGTATTTCTAAAAATAAATTTTACTATCTAAAGTTGGATATATTTCTTTTATGTATTTTGGAATAGAATTTATTATTTATTTAGAATATTAATTATTAAAATTGATCAGTAATAATATCTAAACCTAGGAGATACTATGATCATTATATCAATGGAAATGATGCCATAAAATAATTGATTCACTTATTAATATAATACTTAAATTTTAAAAAATAGTTGTTGATTGATTTTATCTTGAGTCTAAAAAAATTTAGAGGCTCTCGGCCTACTAATATAATGATTAATTAATTGGCATTTGTTAGCTCGACCTTACCTACCTCTTTTATGACTTCATAATCCTACACCCAAATCCTCATCGTCTATTTAGCCATCCATCTAGACCAATAAATTATGACTTCATAATCCTAAAAAAGAAATCCTTATCATTTATTCTTCCATACCAATTAACTATTATCATTTAGTATTTGCTTATCATTATAGTTAAAGGTAAAGAAAATATTAAAATATTATTTCTTATCAAATTGGTGTAATTATAATTAAGCAATAATGCAATGTATTGTCTATTGAGAAATCATGGTGAATAAAATTAGCATCTTGTAGTGTAGAAGTTGTAATCTAGTCCACATTTATGGAATTATTCTTAACATGAGGATAAGCCCAAGAGGTGGATTGAAACATTACAAAAAGCATTATTCTTGACTTGATGATAATACTAAGAGGTGGATCAACAACAAGATGTCAGTGCCTAAAAAGTAAGACTATATAACATTTATTTGGACATTAGTTGCATGACATTCCAAGCTAAGTATTTTTTAAGCTTTTAAATATTTACCTTGAAATGGTAAGAAAAACTACAACATCATCATCATCATCATCATCATCATCATCATCATCATCATCATCATCATCATCATCATTAGCATTTACTTATTTATTTAACCTAAAAGTGGATTCATAAATGAAATAATCCTTGATTAGCTATAACTAATAGAAAATGATTATTGTTATGAATTGGAAATATTGATAGAATGTACAATTTTATTATTGTAAATTTAAAAGGTAAGTTTGAAAATTACAATAAATAAATACAAATGATTTGAGAAAGATTTAGCCTATTTATTGTACTTCCCTATTCTGTGCAGGTTCATTACTTGGTTAAAAGTTTTGTATGATGACTTAGATTGTTAGTTTCCATATTTGGAGATTATTTTTCATGTCTAGGTCAATACCACCAAAACCATGGTATAAATATTGGATGATCTTGACCCCTATGGGTCAATTATAACCTTGTGATAAATTATTTTATGATCAATTTTCTATAAATTCTAGACTGGGTCAAGAATGTTGGCAAAATGGCAGAAACGTTAAATAATGTTGACCACTTATGGTTGGTCCTAACCTTTGACACTGAGGCTTTGAAAATTCCTTGAGTGATATAGATGACTCTATAAGGATATTTTCTATCTTTACTTATACTTTTATGCACATGCAAACACTTAAAATAAAAAACCCTAATTTCATTCAGAAGCACTTAAAACATCAAATAAGGGGAATAGGGTAATAAGATTGAGTTGGACTGACCTTTTTCAATCCCCATTGAAAGAATAAGTGATGAATTACATTTATAATTCTCTAAAGAGGGATTAAATATAGATGTATTTATCACCCCTGTGTGTGTGTATGGGTGTATGTGTTAGGAACCTCATTCCTAGAACTAACTAAATGATAATAAATCACTCATATACTGATTAAACATGTCTATTACACACATAATTATTTTTATGGAAGGAATAAATCAATATCATTGGCCTCTGTGATGGGGCAACCTCCTATTAGATCAAGCTCTAATTACAAATGATTCTTCTTGGTTGATATATAATAGCCTATGCCCTTTTATTTATAGTAGTTCTCATCTACGCAAATCCTCATTCTTACACATGTGGTACTAAACTACTATTAACTCTTCTACTAGTTATGCTACTATTCTACCCCTCTCTAGGTATATTACATTCCATCCCACTTAAAAAAATTCTCCCTCAAAACATGATAAGAATTACATAGTAAAATGGGATGCTGACCTAATGGAGGCCCAACCATGCATTCATTTAGGCTTCCACTTATTCCTCTAAGACTAGGATGTGAACATATATAACAATAATGTAAAATCAAAGACTACAACATGAAATTGAAGTGCATAGAGATTGATGGATGGAGTAACCTCATAATGAAACATGAAGTTAGAGTAAATCACTAAAATTTGAATCTTGATAATCAACACCTCAAAGTTAGAATAATGGTGTAAAAAATAAGCTTCTTGGTGATCCAACATGCCATCCCCCTTAAAATTATTCTTTGATGGATTTAAATACTCAAATTCTTGCTTGGGATATGTGATTTTTGGCTGAGGCTCATCGGGGACCTATTTGAGCATGATTGTTTCCTAAATGGGCTCATTGGAGGATTATTCAGGAACTTTAGTCATTTGTGTAAGATCTGTAAGTGCCTTCTTGGGATCATCTAGAACTCATTAAGGTGAATCCAAAAAAGAATCAATGTCTAATTTTTTGATGGCTTGAAGAGGTGGTGTTGTGTAGGGATGTAATACCAAAAATAAAGGTGTCTCACCATGATCATAATAGATATAGTATTTTGTGATCTTAGCTAAGCCCTTGGATTTTATCAAGTTTTGAGGTTGCCACATTCTAACCTCTTCTTAAATATCCTCATGGAGTCCATTGATGAATCAAGTTATGAGGAAATACTTAGACAAGCCTACAGTCTACGTGGCTATTTTGTAAAAGTCATTATGATACTCTTGCACTAAATTAGTTTGAGGAAACTTAGTCAATGCATCGATGAGATGATCTCTAGAGAAAATGGGAATCCCCATAAGAACTAATGGATTAGACATCGACTTCAACCTAAACTACATCCTTTACAATGATATGGGATATAAGATAACTAGATAAACTCAATGAAAATGACTAGACTTGACTATAATAGACTAAGTTGCACTTGACAATGATAATACACACATTGATGATTGAGTAAACACTAAAGTTAGTTGACACCTAACAAATTAGTTGCATGACCAATATGGCCAATAGTGTTTAGTGACACTAATCACCTGACACATGACCACAAGGGGTATTAACATTTACATAAAATTAAAACACATCCAAAAATTAAACTAAAAGACATAAAAATTAAAGATTGTGTTATCCCTAAGACACCACTAGAGACTTAGTTGACACAATATTATAATAATAATAATAATAATAATAATAATAATAATAATAATAATAATAATAATAATAATAATAATAATAATAATAATAATAATAATAATAATAATAATAATAATAATAATAATAGTAAAAGATGATAACATAAAATACTACTTGCTAGACTAGACATATATCATAGAATATAAAAGCCCTAAACATAAAGACTATAAACTAAATTTGAAAAAAATGAAACCAACTAAATACAAATTAATCTTTGCTTAGTTTTGATAAACTAGATTTATCAATATACATGCGACCTACATATAAATATAACCATATCTATTTACTTAAATAAAACATAAATGTAAATGAAAACCTAAACTGAAAATACTAAATACCACTAAACAATGCTAAAACCACAAATGGTATAGGCATACCCATGATGTTCAGGGAAGAGTGGTTTCAAGATGAATTGTGGATTTGGGTATGGGAATTTTTTTTTGAAGTAGTTTGGGCAAAGGAGATACCATAAGTGAGTGAATTTTAGGCTAATCTAGCTAATTGAAGGTAAGGGAAAGTACTATTCAATGTGGCCTATTGGCAGAGATGGATACAAATGACAAATGGGATCATAGGCAGGGGGTGAGGTCTAGGGAAAGATCTTCCTGCTTAAAGTGAGCACAAGAGGTAAGGATCCAATTCTGATAATGGTAACAAGAGACTTTCAATTTATATATTTTGGTAAGAGAAGAGTGTTGTTGGAGGGAGGGGACCATCAGTGGAGAGATCTAGTTGATAAGTCAATCCAAGTCACCAAGTGGAGAGAGAACACTACTAGAGGTTTTGGGGAAGTTTTTGATGATGCAGTAGGAAATTGCTAAAATGAAATATAGTGAGTCTAATCAAGGGAATTAAGATCCAAACCATACAATGAGCAAGGATATGACTAGATTGTAAGGAGATTAATGAGATCCATCAATGCTGAGATTTTCAATTCCAAAAAATTTGGGGTTAGATTTATCTAGGAAGGTGCATGTGGAATGGAACCAAGATGAATACAAATCAATCTAAATCATGCCAAAAAACTCACTAAGATAAAGAACTATTATGAACTACATAAGAGAGGTAGACCTTTTTCCCAACAAATCCATGTCATAATAGATGCATCAAACATAGATCTCACAGATACAATACTATAAGATATGGAGTTTGAGCTGAGAGAGATGGTCTCCCACCTAATAGTAATTTAGATGTGGATTTGTCTAGCAAGATTCACAAATCCAGGATAAGTCTTGGAATAAAATCATGGAGCAATCAATAAGAAGCTTGTATAGAATGTAGATCGAGATAATATTTGGTAGTTGAGTGAGTTGTAAACACTAGGAGAAGATATTCCACCACTATAGAGATCTTCCAATGAAAGTGAAAACTATTGTGGAGATAAGATTCATAGATATGTTTTGATACAAAATGAACTAGAATTCTACAAATAATAATTGATGATCCTTCACAACAACTCAAATATACCAAACTAACAACTCACTGTAGTATGTTGTTTTGGTGTTAATTATCTCATACCTAATACGATATAAAATACAATACTATAAATTAATGCAAACCTCATAATAACTAAATAATGAACTCAAATTCTATTGCAGTAAAGTTTATTTTATTTTATTTTATTGGTTAAATTTAGCCCTGAAAAGTGTCTTGATACCAAATGTTAGGAACCTCATTCTTTAAACTAACTAAATGACAAAAAATCACTCATATATTAATTAAACATGTTGGTTACACACACAATTCATTTTATGTAAGGAATAACTCTGTATCTATGGCCTTTTCAAGGGGTCATCTTGTTATTAGAGAAATGTATAATTAAAAATTCTTCTTCTTGGTTTATTTATAATAGCATATGCCCCTTTCTTTATACTAGATATTATTTACTCAACTCCTCACTCTTATGCATGCCATACTAAACTACTAGTCACTATTCTACTAGCTATGCTACTATTCTACCCCTCTCTAGGTATATTACAATGTGAAATGATGATATACAAATATATATGCTCCTTCTCCTAGATTACCCTTGACACAAACATGCAAATATAAGAATACTTCAGATATATTTGCAATAATTGAGCATAATTAGTTTATAATTTATATAGCTCTTGAGATGTGAGAATTCCCTCCTTTAAATTCCTTAAAGCAACATTTTTCTGTATATAAAACTCTTATAATTATAATTAAGAACTTAGTTGCATGCACAATGGACCCAAGTTACCTTAAAGGGATCTTAAAAGTAATGAATAGAGAGAGAAAAGTTGATGCTTCTAATTTTGAGCTTCATTTTACTCTTCCTGAAGGACATGTCATAGCTAAGTGCATCCCAATTTGAACAGGATTATAGTTCTTATAGATCTATATAATCATAACTTATTATCAAGTCACACATCATAGTATACTAGGTCTTCTAATTCTTTATGATTTTTATCTAATAGAACTGCAATATAATTGGGATGTCACTCAAAATACCAAATATGAACTACTAGATATGCCAATTTAATGCATCCTATTTAATATCTTCTAATTCAAGAATTTGAAACAAGTTCAACTGCACATTGGGCACAAAAATTGGATTTGTGGTCTTCCTTTTGATTCTCGATCACTTGAGATTTTTTGCAAGCATAAACTCCCCTTTTCTTTAGGTCTAAATATTTTTTCACAAAATAATCCATATCTTTCTGGTTCATTAGTTTTATAATCTAAAGTATAGTCTATAATCATTTTGCTAACCCTTTCTCCATTAGGTAAAATTCTTTTAGACCAAGTAAGAATTTGCTCAGGAGAAACTAATCCAATTTGAAGTTGTTTATGTTTATCTATGTCACTCATAAAAGAAAACTTTTAATTCATTTTGATAAAAAAATCCTTTTTATCTATCTAAATGTCTTTATGAAATAAAATAGTTTGATTCAGTTCTAGATCTAAAGATCATAGTTCTCAAATAAATAATCAAAAATATTTTGTAGCTAGGTTTAGGCATTGGATCTCCAGTAGAACATGCATGAATTTTATCCTCATCTTGATGACAAAATTTTGATATATAAGCTACTCTTATTGTAATAGGGCGTTCAAAAATATATCCTATTATTCTATCAATTAATCTATATATTCTAGGATTATGAGGTTCAAATAACCATGGGTTAGTTTTCTACTTACTAACTTTTTCAAGTTTGGAAAAAACTAGTTTTCTAGAAACTTTTCACTTGTACCTTTCATTAAAAGGTATTATTATATAATGTTTGTTCATCATTTTTCCTACTAAATTGAGAAAAAATTCAAAGATATGTCTTATATTCAGTCTTGAAGGTACCCCGAATGGATTTAAAACCATATCCCTTGGTGTTCTATTTTGTAAATAAATCATATCTTCTTTGGGTAAAACTCAAAATATTAACTTTATTACCATGCCTTCTAGCTACTTTATCAACCACTTGTATTTTATGTTTTTTTAAAATATATACATGGAATTTTTACACAATATCACTAAAATTATCTTCTTCCTAGATACATATAACATTGATAGCTTGGCCTCTTACACCTTTAGAGACTCTAAAATATTTTTCTTTTCTAGTGGGTGGTGCCTTAATATCAAATAAAGCTTGCAATAATATTCCTTCTAGAGTATTTAATAATGAGTCTTCTTCTACTTGAAACATTAATTTTCTCACTAAAACATCACTTGTTTCTATCCAAGATCCTAACATTACAAGTCCATTTTTGTCCAAATTATAGAGTAAATGAGCATCTAAATGAGGTATTTCTCTAGTGATTATTTTAGGGCCTTGGTTCAACAAATAAACTCCAAATTCATATTTTTTAGAAAGAAGTGAAAATATCTTCATATACTAGGCATTCACTAATCAATACCGTGTCTTCAAAATTGTATCCTTCCCATGGCTTATAATCCACTAGTATATTTTTTCCCAAAGAAAGTTCTCTCATATTATTGTCGTGTTCTCTGCTATAATTTGTCCCCTCTTTGCATTGTCTCCTTATAAAACTCAAGGTTTTTGATGCATATAAGTATTACTATTATAACATTGATATATAATCAATTCTATTCCTTTAGTGTCTCTAATAATAGATGTAGTGATAGTGATATTTCTAGTATCAATATACTAGATTTTTCCCCTCCTTTGCTAGAGGTATACTTCCTTAATCTAGAGCTATTTGACCCTCAAATCCTATTCTGACAATGCACTTCTCAGGTTGACCAAGTGTAACTTCTTGATGTTTCATATTCTATCACATAAAAACATGATTCACATCATTATGTTTGATAAAATGAATAATGCAAAATCCAATGGAAAAATATTGGTACATAAATATACATCTAAAATGGATTTGGTCCCATGCAAAAACTAGAAATTCTTGTCAAAATCGAGCTAGAGTAAATTATTCCTCTATAACTCCTTGATTTAATTCTAGATAATTTCCTATAGCTATCTAATAGTATCTATCTTCTCCTAGTAATAGATAAATCATATGTTCTTCCTTTGATCTATCATATATCTTATGGAATGGACTTTGTAAAGAGCCATAATGACAAAATGTTGCATAAATAGGCAATGATATAATAAGTCCAACATTTATTCCTTCAGAAATCGTAATTAGATAAATACATCCATAATGACTAGTTCTAATATCTCATGTATGAAAAGTGGCAATTCATCTTGTCAATCTTTCAAAGCCGAAAGAGCTTACTTTTCAGCTATGAACTATTTCTACCAATAGATTAGTTTGATCCAAAATTTATGATAAGGAATGTAAACCAAAATAATCTTGAAAAGTGTATATTAATGAAATTAAAGTTTACATTTTTTTAGGATTTAATAAACTTTTAGGATTGGTTGATTCATATAATATAGTTCTTGAAATTGCTTATTTCAAATGATGTATAGTTAATCCTAATTGCTCTTGTAATAAATATGATACTTAAAAAATATATTAATTTTTAAGGTGATCTATATCATCAAGTATACCTATTCCAAATTACACTCTGATAGGGGAATGCATAGTAGCCAATACATCATGTGGTAATGAAAAAATATTGTTCTTAAACATATCAAGATTTAGTTTATTGTTTGGATTTTGTCAACCAATCTTTCTTAATACATATATAGTTTAGAAAATGTTTTTTTACAATTTTCACATAGAGAATAAAAAAAAATTAAATTTTATTTTTGAGGTTAATCATCACTTATGTAGAGACCCTTATAATGTGCTGAAATGGTATCTTCCATCTTGAAATTGCTCCACTCGTAGCACTAGTCATACTTCTTCATTCCATTCTCAAAAAGGACAAATGATATGAGAATCCTCTAAGGAGAATCATTCAAAATCACTTTGAAATTCATTCCCATAGCCAACAATAAAAGTATAACAAATATTTTTTATCTATGCATATACAAACTCATATCCTTTGTTTTCTTATATCAATCTATAATTTTGATATTCCTCACCAATTTCAAATTATAGTACCAATATAGAGAATGTTTCTCATCAATTTTTTTTCCCAAGTATAATAACTATTGGGACTTATTAATATTTGATTGACCATGACTATGTAATTTTAACTTACTACAAATCTTCCTTTAGAATTCATCAAAGGAATATTCCCAAAAATACAATTTGATTTTGTATCTTTATCTTTCCATGAGTTATTTGAACCAATTATGTTGGTATATATAATTTATAGTGATATATAAGGGAAATGTATATAACATCTCTTTATTTAATGAAGGGTTTTTTCTAATTTATATTCATTCCCAAAAATCCTAAATTCTATATTTTTATTCAGGCTCTCAATTTTTGAAAACTTGTCGAGTCTTAATAACCACTTATCGATGAAATGAAAAAATCCTTCAAGTTGTATTTATAAAAATTGGGGATTGTAAATATTCCCTTATTTTCATCTAATTGCATTGGAAGTTTCATATAAAAAATTTATTTCATTATTTATTCCTCATTGATATTTATGAATAAATCCAACAAAAAAATTCATGTCTATTTTGTTCACTATATTCCATCGAATTCTACCCATATTCAAAAATGATTAAAAAGATAAGAAAAAGAAGAGGTGTTTTATTTTCTTCCACATAAAATGCAGAATAGGATCAAATCTTCCTTAAAGGTTAAAATAGGGTGGATCAATTTCAAATATTTCAAATGTAATAATACATTATCCTTATTGGGACATACTACCAGGGGAATTCCTTACCTTCATTAGAAGGTAAGTTTCAAATAATAAATTAATTAGCAGATATAATCTATCAGAGCAATATTTATCAATACTTATATGCCTTGCCCCTTGAATATGAAATTTTGGATCATCATCAACATATTAATATTCTATTGAGACAAAGTTTTATTTTGTCAAACAACCATATTTAAAATATTTTCATATCTAATCCTTGGTGATACGATTTTAACATATATGTAAAATGTTGTAACTGTATGAGTAACCCTATGGGATCTATTAGGAATCAAATTACTAGATTCAATATGATTAATAGATCATAGCATGCTATATTATTCCATTTTTATTAAAGAATTCAAATCTATTGAAGAAGTAATAGTAATAAAAATAGATAGGGTTAAAGCAGTCGAGAAGGGGTCATGGTATAGATTAGGATATAGGATTTTTCTTAAAACCTAACAGAGACTTAAAATAACCTCAAAATATCAAAAAAGGTTTAGAGAGATCAATTTTTAAATGTGTTTTAAGCAATGATAAAGAGGAAAGCAAGTCATAAAGTCAAAGAAAATAATAAATTAAAAGGAGGAAACATAAGATAAATGTATCATTAAGGTTTTCAATCCTTATATATATATATATATATATATATATATATATATATATATATATATATATATATATATATATATATATATATATATATATATATATATATATATATATATATATATATATATATATATATATATATAAAGTGATTAAAAAAGGATTTAAAATAATAAATGGGCTTAATTTGGGTGTCTATAGGTTCTACCAATGAAGGGGACCTATAATTGGGAAATAATTGAATCTTTATTGACTCTTGTAATTAAAAAAGGCACTTCTCATATGGTATAAAACAAAACTTCATTAGAATCTATTCATGTCAAAAATTGAAGGATCTTTAGAGAAAGGAAATGAGTCACCAACTATTCAACAAGAAACTCAGAAAAAGCTGTCAAAATGGGCCACACAAACATTGAATGATGCCATGCCTAATAAGGTTGGAAAAAAAGTACTCAAAGTGCACATATAATAACTCAACCATTAGATAAGGTCCTATAATAAATTCAATATAAGATATAAAATCTTACCTGGCATGACCCTCCACAAGATTAAGTCAACATTTTTTATTTATTTAGAACCTACTTCTTTCAAACAAGCTAAATTTTTTTGATGTATAGAGAAAAAATATGAAAAATGAATATTTTGTTTTGATCAATAATGGACCTTGCAATTTAGTTGTTCCTTTGATTGGTAGTAAACCCATTGGTTTAAATTGGGTCTTTTGAAACAAATACAAATAAACTAGCTTGATTTATAAACATAAATAAATTCTTGTTACAAATGGATTTTCCCTAAAATATGGGATATACTACAATGAGAAATTTCCACTAATAAAAAAATGGATTATCATTTGGTTTTTGATGGCTCTAGTATCTCAAAACATATGTAAATTCATTAGATAGATGTGAGAATTATATTTATAAATGGTGACCTCAAATAAGTAGTTTACATGCATCAACCAAGAGGTCTTGTAGTTAATAGCTATGAACACAAAGTGTGCAAGTTGATAATATCATTTTATGGATTTAAACAATCCCAAATATATTGGTATGAAAATCTCACTTAGCACCTATTGGACATGAATTTTAATTCTTTTAAATTCAAGTATGTAATAATTTTTGTCAAATATTTTGTATTTGTATTTGTATATGTGAATGATCTACTCATCACATAAAATAATGAAAGGTACAATGTAAAAATCAAATCATTATTAAAGAAAGGTTTTGAAATGAAAGATTTAGGCTATCTTCATTAATACTTTGGAATTGAATTGATTGAAAAAACTAAATACATTTACATTACATAACAAAATTACATTGGTAAAATTCTAAACAAATTTAGAATGATAGATTGTAATCTAGTTAGAATGCACACAGATTTTTTTAAAGTTGACATCAGAATATCTTATATATTTTTAAGATATAACTTAATTTAGACAACTGATTGGAAGTATGGTCTATGCAACCAAAACTAGACTAGACATTTATTTTTTTGTTTGTGTTCTTTTTAAATTAATGCAACAACCTAAAGAAAGTCACTAGTTAGTAATAAAGAGAATTCCTTAATATCTCTAGGGAACAAAAAAATCGGGAACAAATACTCTAGGGAAATTTACTTTCATCTAGTTGGATATTCACATTATGCCTATATAGGTGATTTGGAAGATGAGAAGTATACTTTGAGTTTTCTTAATGAAACTAAGAATAATAGTAATCTTTTAGAAGTTAATAAAGCAGTCAATACCATACATTTTTTAGTAGAAACAAAATGTATGGCAGATTTATAGGAAATAATAGAAATAATATGGCCCAGAAGAATTCTTGTAGATTTACAATAACACATGTTTAATCAACACCAATCATACTTGACAACACTTGTACAATTCAAATGCAAAAGAATATAATTTTTCACTACCAAACTGAACACATCAACACAAATTTTCATTTGATTTGACACTATGTGAAAGATGGCAGTGTAAAATTTATACATTGTCCAACTCAAAAGCAACCAACAAATATCCTAACATAATCATTGGAATATAAAAGTTTTAAAGTTCAAATACATGCTTGGTCTCACTATAACACATATGAATTAAGCTTGTGTGTGGGGTGATATTATTGTACATAATATGTAATAATCCATTGGGGTTATATTTTTTATTTTTTGTAGTTTGGAGTAGAATTTATTACTTATTCAAAAAATTAATTAGTAGACTTGACCAATAATAATATCTAAACCTAGGATATAATATGATCATTATATCAATGGAAATGATATCATAAAAGAAGTGATTCACTTATTAATATAATACTTAATTTTAAAAAAATAGTTGTTTATTAATTCCATGTTGAGTATAAATTTTTTTAGAAGATCTCAGCCTACTAATATAATGATTAATTAGTTGATGTTTGTCTACTTGACCTTACCTACCTCTTTGATGGCTTCATAATCCCAAAAAAAATTCCTTGTCATTTATTCATCCATACCAATTAACTCTTATCATTTAGTATTTACTTATCATTATAGTTAAAGGTAAATAAAATATTAAAATATTATTTTTTATCAAAGTGGTGTAATTACATTTTAGTAATAATGTAATGTATTACCAATTGAGAATTCACAATGAATTGAATTGACATCTTGTAGTGGAAAAGTTGTGATCTAATCCATATTTCTGGGATTATTATTGACTTGATGATTAGCCTAAGAGGTGGATTGAAAATCACAATAAACATTGCTCTTAACCTGATGAAGAGCCTAAGAGGTGGCTTGAAATGTCACAAAAAATATGGATCAAATCACAGCTTCTCCACTACAAGATTCTAATATAATACAATGGAAAAGATAAAACAATTGTCATGCTAATAATATGACTTTTAATGAGTATTTATCACATACCTCAACTTTAAATACTGTAAAAAATTATTGCAAATGGTTAGTTCTCATTAATATGAAATAAAAATCATAATGAAAAGCATACAACTAAGCCTATGTGTATGCCCTCTGATTTATCAAGATAAATAAATAGAAAACAAATGAATAGATGATAAATAAATACAATTATTTATCTTCTCTTTTCTCACCTCCTTTCTAAGATAAAGACATGATGATGTTTGGATGTATTTTCAAAATGTTTTGGTTAATGTCACATAGTCATTTTGGCCACATTTCTCCTTATACTATGGATGATTTGATGAACAATTAGAATGTTGGTTGAGGCTTGATGTGAGAGTGGATCTTCAAAATCGAAAAGATCCAATGTTTCAAGACTTATTGAAATGAGAGTAGTCACCCCCAATTTATAGGATTTCATGATGATTGTGAACCAATGATCTTGCTCAAATATCAATGATGAATAATGATTCATCATCCTCATTAAATGAGGGAGGTTGAAGAGTAAATTGAAAGGAATGATGACTAGATTATTCCAAGCCATATAATCTTAGGTGTTGACAATAAAGAACATCACAAAAGGATAGATATGTAAAAAAAAGGGTTACAAACTTATATGCAGGATAAAGTAGCAAATATCATATATTAAATATAAACTTATTCTATATTGTTATAAATGATAAGCTTTGCATATATAGGCAAGTACAAATAAGGAGAAAAGCATCCTAACCAATGTGGGATAAATCCACAATAATAAAAAGACAAAAATCACCTAGTAAACATGAGTAACCCACTCTAACACCCCATAAGTGAAGCTAAGGGATAAAAATAGCCAAAAACAAGGTGGCATATCCATAGTATGAGTCATGGAAAGAAGGCTTGATTAGGTACTCATGTAAAATATATATCCATAAAGTGGATAAAGGGAGAAAAATCATAGGAAACAAAACTCCCACCCAAAAGAAAAGATTTAAAATCAATAAGGAGGGAATTCATATGAAATCCCATAAAAGATAACTATTATCGACACTCCAATTTGGGATCATAAGATGACTACTGTCAATGTTGAGATCCTCAATGAAAATACTGTAGAAGCTCCATCCACATCGAACAATGTTTTTTTACTTTTTTTAAGGGAATACCATGAATGGTGTACTTGAAATAATCCCATTCCATAATGAAAGATGGAGGAAGCAATGCAAATATATTTGAATCATGTCTAAATATGAAGTGTGACATGGGTCTAGTAAGACCATGGACAAAAACTAGATGCAATTCCATGAAAGTAAATCAAATAGAAGAAATAGATGAGATTTTCATTAAAATAATGTCCATAAGAAGAGTGTAATGATCAAAAAGTGTACTCTCACTGGATCCAAGAGAGTCCTCTGAAGCAATAATCTATGGTGGCCCAACATCCTACATATGAACAAAGGTAAGCTCTAAAAATAAATGTCCCAAGTCTAGCAAAAAATCATCCTATAGAGGTGGCTCAAAAAAGGAAAAGCAATGTCTATCAGGAATGTGTCATCATAGGTAAATATAGTAGGAAGAGAGAGTACATCATCAAAAGAGAAAATATCACTAAGATTATAGGAGAAAATAAACTTTGATGATTTTATTCACTTGTTGTAATAGATTAAATATATAAAATAAATAGTTATACAGTTGATACTACCAACCAAATTATAACTAACAATTTAATACTAATATAAAATTAACTATGCTAACATTCCACCTTCATTACATTGTTTTTACAAATGAACCCCAAAAATAGATCAAATTTTACTTGGTGATTAGATATGTTACCTGTGAATTTGTTGGGTAGTGTGGGAGCTAAATGTGGTGGTTAAAATCTTTTTCTCGAATATAGTGGCACTAGACCTTAATGTGTTTGGTCCTCTCATGAAATACTATATTATTTGTAAGATTTAACACACCCTGATTATTACAAAAAAGAATCAGTGGATGAACTTTGGGAATGCATATGTTAGATAGAATGCGACATAACCAAATTCCCTTATACATAACTCCTTGTGGGGAATGATATTATACCTCTATGGATGAGATAAAACCTACATATTGATTCTTACTTATCCATGAAATTGGTCCAAAACTGAGATGAAATATATATCTAGAAGTTGATTTCTTGTCATCAATAGATCTAACATAGCTTGAGTCTGTGTATCCTTTCAAGAATAAATTTGAGTTATTCTTTTATTATAGACCATAATCAATTCTAACTTGGACATAGCTCATAATGTACTTCATGGCAACCCAATGAAATTTTTTTGTCTCTTGTATGAATCTTGAAAGATAACTAATAACAAAGCATATGTCTAGTTTGGTATAAGTCAACTAAATAAGACTCCCAACAAGCTACCTATAGTGAGTTTCATCTACTTGAAGAAACTCCTGAAATTGAGATAGTTTTAAACCTTTCTCCATCAGAGTTGACATTGGTTTATAATGTATCATCCCATATTTCTCAAGGAACATCATGGCATATTTCATTTGTGGGATAAAAACATGATTCTTATTTTTCCATATATCCAAGCCAAAATAATAATGAAGTAGCCCAAAATCTATCATGTTGAAGGATTTCTTCAATTCATTATTTACTTCAAAAATTTAATCTCAACTTCCTATGATCACAATATCATCTACATACAAAACAAGAATGACAATATTTGTGCCTACCTTCTTGATATACAAATTTATATCTGAGGGAATATGAATGAACTTATGATGCAATACATGATCATAAATATTAATGTACCATGCCCTTGGTGCTTGATTATGTCCATAAAGTGACTTAATTATATGACATACCTTATGTGGATGTTGTTCATCAATGAAGCCTTCAGGCTAGGTCATGTACACTTCTTCTTTGAGATGACCATTCAAAAATGTACTTTTCACTTCCTTCTATTAAATTTTCCATCCCTTTTATGCTATGAGTATGCAAACAACTCTGAATGTCTCGATCTTATCAGTGGGTGCAAAGTTCTCCTCATAGTCAATTCATTATTAATGAGCATATCCCTTTGCAAAAATTCATGCTTTATATTTGTTGATAGATTCATCTACCTTGTACCTTATCTTTTAAATCCATTTCTAGCTAATGGATTTATTTTTAATAGGTAGATCAATAGGTTCTTGTGTCCTATTTTTATGAGGGTATCATATTCAGTATCCATGGCCTTCTTCTAATAAGGCTGACATAAATCCTTTTTAACTATCTCTACTTCAAAGTTGTCAACTACTAAACTCATTAGTGCAAGATTAACTTCTTGTCTCACCTATCTCTTGGTCTAAACTCTTGATGAAATGCCTTGATTAGAGTTTAGGTGTGAGTCCCTGATGGTTCTTTATACCCATTTTGGACATCAATGTTGCTACTAATTTGATGAAGAATTGTCTTCCAAATTTCTAATATCAACAAACAATTCTCCTTGTAGCTCACCTTCTTTGTGATAAGATTCTTCATTATCATCATCTAATTATGGGAACAGTCTATGTGAGCTAATATGTTTTGACTCCTTATGTGGCAATGAGTTGAATGATGACTCATCATAAACCATATCTCAACTTTCATATATCCTTTTTGTCTTAGGATCCATGAGATTATATGATTTTGACGTAGTAATATACCCTAATAGAAGGTACTAGAATGTATTTGCTTCAATATTCTTCTTATTTTTATTAAGGACATACATATATAATGTAAAACCAAATACTCTAAGATGAGATATCAATGGATTATGACTATTCCATACCTCTTTTGGTATATTGTCTTACAAGATATTTTTAAGTTCCCTATTGAGAAGATATATAGTTGTTTGAACTTCTTCTATCCAAAATGGCACATCCAATATTATAGTGGAAAGCATGCAACGATCCATTTCTATGATTGAATAATTTTTTCCTCTACTATTCCATTATGTTATGGCATATAGGGAGTAATCAAGTGTTTTTTAATGTTGTGTTGCTTTAGTAATACCAATAATTCCTTTGATGTAAATTCCCCCCTCAATCTGAGTAGAGGATTCGAATAGGCCTCCTTGATTGGGTGACAAAAAATTGGTATAAGACCTTAAAATGTGTTAAGGCTTCACTCTCCTTCTTTAGAGAGAACACCCATGTATTGAAATATAAATCATCAATGAACAACTAAAAGTACTTGAATCCTTGAAAAGAAGTAGGTGGGGATCCACACAGATCAGTATGTACCATATTAAAATGATCCTTGGCTTGTGAGGAACTCGGCTCAAACGTGATCCTATGTTATTTACCATCAAGACATCTATGGAAAACATGTACGGAATGAGACAACTAAGGAATTACACAAATCATGGCCTTAAAGCTAAGATGGTACAAAAAAACTAGTAGAAAGATACCCATATCGATAATGCCATAATGATAGATTATTTCATAGAGGTAGAGAGAATAATAGCATTAGATGAAACTACATCTAGGGAAAATAATTGATCCTTCAAAAAAGATCTAGTATTGACCTAACAATCCCATGAGAGGAGATAGTATTGTTTGCCTTTCTTGATTTAAGAGATAACTTACGGATAAGGGATTTGTTGTCAATCCAGGACAAATAGTACTTTTGTGAGAGTATAGGTTCATGTCCTAAGAGGAATGCTGATAGTGATGATTCATTATACAACTTACTCTTTGTCATCTACAATTTAAACTCGATCTCCCATGGGTTAAGTTGTCAATGAATCAAACATTTCCTTACATATTGTCATATGCTTGCTAGTGTTAGAGTTGATCAACAAAACTTTGCTCATGTGTGACAAGGTTTTGGAGACAAAAACTATGTCATTATATGCATCACTACATTATACTTTTGGGTTCTTCCTCTTTGGAATCATCATCATGTTAAATGTTGTGCCACTACATGTCCATGTTACTTCTATAGTCGAGGATTTTTCTTGCATTTATGTCACTCATATATACTAGATCTACCCTGTTGACTTGATGAGCCTTGTATCAAGGCATTATAATAGTAGCTATCAGTATCATGCATATTGATGTGACAAATGTGACACCATATTTTTTCCTTTTCAAATTTATGTTGTTTTTGTGTTTGCTTTGGTGGTCCTTCTGAGAATTTTAAACCACGTTACTTGGAATATAGGGATTTATCCTCAAACTCTTCTTGTATCGACTAGATGGCTTCTTCTTGTTGAATCAAATTCACCAGTTCTTCAAAAGACACTAATTGCTTTATGATATTCAGTGTCATGACAAATGTGTGAAATTGAGAGGGGATATATCTAATTGTGATTACAATAAATATCTTGTCCTTGATATTTTATCCAAGTGCAATCCATTATGCTTGTATTTCTCGTACTCATGATAATAATTCCTCAACTTTATTGCCTTCTTTCATATTAAGAGTACAAAGCTTTGACTAGAGATGGAGTATCTTCATTTAATTCTTCTCCTTGTATATGGTGGACAGAATGTCCCAAGCCTCTTTCAATGTTGACATGTCTTGATTATGAGGTTGAACCTCATTGGTGACACTAAGTCTGATCAACATCAAGGCTTTTTACATTTGAATTTTTATATTTAACTTGCTCATAAACTCTAGTAGAATGGGTCACCATAATAGTGATGATGCCCCATAATTCTTTGAATTGAAGAATCATTCACATCTTTGTCTTCCACATGGTTAAATTTGGCCCTTTAAGGAGTTAGGCATTAGACAATAGGATTTTATGTGTATATATATTTTTTTCTTACTTTATACAAAATTTTACAAAACTATCAAACTTTTATTATTGTTTATTACTTCAAAATTTTATATTAAAAATATGTACCTTTCAAGGTTTTGCTCAAGTCCTTTTTCTCTATTATGTGTTGCTTAGACTACCATGCTCCTTACACTCATCATGACATTGAAACATTTATCTTCTATCATCTTCCTCTATGCTTCATACTATGAGCTTGTGGTTGGCAACTCAAACTCATGACTAGTCTTATGATAAGCATTTCACTTAATGATGGATCATGTGGGATATTTTTACCATTTCACCATGTGAAATTCATAATCACAATATTCTAAAATAATCTTATACTATAGAAAATTGTAGCATTATTTTTCCACACTTTATACTTAGTGTTATCATTGCTTCAGGATTAGAAACTATAGCACATACATCCAATTAATAGGTTTATGCGTCTGCTACACCTTCCCTAGGCATCACCACACTTTCTCCTTTTTGGTCACTTCTTTGTTGATATACATCATCATAAGCTTCTTATTTACTAACTTAAATGACATTTACTTCTATGACCATGTTCTATGTTATGAATATGATTTTATGCATTGATCCTTCCATAACTGTGATGTCAGACTTTAACACTTTATTGCGGATGTTGCCATCGACCTAGATAAATAAATCTCTTCCTTGGGTGTCGATAGAAGTCTTTTCATCACTTATATTCTCTATAAAATCTTCCATGCTTTATGTTGTGTAACTATTATGGTGGCTTCTAATACCATATTATGGGAGCAAATAAGCTTTGGTGATTTTATTGATATGCTGAAGTAGATTAAATACATGACATAAATAGTTATATGGTTGATAACTAATAACCAAACTATAATAAACAATGTAATACTAATACAAAATTAACTATGCTAACAAAGAGGAGGAGAAGGAGATGGATAAGCATCATCCATGTCATCATCAAAAGATAAATCCTCACTAATAGGAATAGAAGGAAGTGGAGCAAGTAGAGTAAGAGAGGGTTTAAAAAACCCAAAGGGCTTAATATCCTTCTCAAATAAGGTTTAAATATAATCTTAATATTATTTTGGTGACATGTCATACATAATATGAATGTGCAAGCTATCTAAAACATTGAGGTGAATCAAGCAAAGAGACTCATATTGCATGGATACAATCTAGGTAAGATCTTCCTCATCTATGAAATTAGGAAGGTCGTCAAGTACCATTCTCCAAAAGTCTTTCAGCTCTAGGTGTATCATCATTTTTATTTTATAAATAGTGCAATTTAAGTGTTGAGTAGCTCCATTATCTAAATACAGTGAAGAATTCAAGAAGAACAAAGACTGACCACCTCACCCCCTCCCCCCTCCCACACCCAAAATGATAACTCTTAATTCAATGAATGACATGGAACTAATAAATCCCCAAATATGTGTAAGGCCCCCAAGAATTTGACACTTTATAATTGAGTGTCTTTTACAAGATAAATAACCCCAATGGATGGATAATCAAAGAATATAATTTCAAAAAAAATGGAACTCAATTTTGAATTATAGGTCAAATTTTATAGCTTTTACAAGTTACTCATCATTAAAATAGAAAAAAAATAAAATTACACTAAAAATATTAAATTCTTGGAGAAAAGTAAATTATTTCTAACATATCTAGAAAATGTGGATTTGAAGGATTTCTTTATGAAAGGAAAAGAACAATCTTCCACAGATCAATCTTTCATGCTGATTTTTCACTTTAAATACAAGATCTAGTTTGTTTCCTTGATCTCACATAAAAAAATCATAGAAAATAGATTCATGGGGACAAATTAATAGCTTCATCTATCCTTGTATATCCTTATTATAACCACTTTATAGAAACCTCTCAAAGTCCTCTTTCCATCAGTGAAATGAATTTCTAAATGAGACACTTGTGTGAGGAGAAAATTGAACTACAAGATAGTCACAATTTTAAAAATATATATATAATTTATCCAAAAAAAATTGTATGCGGAGCACAATAGAGAGCACGATAAGATGCAAACTAGGGACATAGAGGATGGAAATTTAGATAATGAGAATACAACTTTGTATTAGTAGACTTTCAAATGGATGGTTGTAACACCTATTGCTCTAATACCATGAAAGCAATTATGACTAGATTTTTGCAAGCCACATAATCTCAAGTGTTGACAACAAAGAGCATCACAAAAGGAGAGACCTTTAAAGCAAAGGGTTGTAAACTGATATGTAGAATAAATTAACAAATATCATATTTTACATCCAAACTTCTTCTATATTATTTCAAATGAGAATCCTTGCATATATGGGCAAGTACAAACAAGGAGTAAAACATCCTAAATAATTTGGGATAAATCCACAATAAGAAAAATACAAAAAAACACCTAATAAATATGAGTAACCTACTCTAACAAAAATATGTGGAGGTTTTTTGATGTGGTAATGATATTGATTAATGTGATATTGAGGTGATTTTTCTTAGAATAAGGAGTGATTGCATGGAGATGTGGAGGAATGCATTTAAAATTGATTGTTAATGGTTAAGGTGTGATTGTCTTTGGATTTGGGGTGTAATGTGAGGATATTTAGATTTTATTGATTTTTATAAAATATAACTATTAAAAATCCATGTATTTTTTTATTAATAAAAAATTAGTTAATTAATTAGGTTAATTAATTAATAGGATGTGATGTGATTTTTGTGGGATTGGATGATTATGTAAAAGAAAAGATTGATTAACTATGGGTGATAAATAATGGTTAGGCTAGAGATGTTAGTGTGGATATAATATTGTTTATAGATTTCAGAATGATGCTAGGAGATAATTAAAATTGACATAAAGTGTTTAATTTTATGTGTCTAAATTTTTCCTCTCTTTGAGAAGGCATTGCGAGATATGATGAGTGGAGTAAAAAAATTTCAAAGAAAGAAGAAGCTAAAAAAATGTGGATGAAATATAAATGATGATGATGAAATAATGTGGTGTATGATGCCTCCTCAACAAGACATGAAGGGATGAATAGATGTGGATGGACTCTCAAAAAAGTGAGGAAGAAGTTAGAATGGAAGAATCAGTGTGTGGGTGATGTAGAAAGAGGATTGGGATGTTGGGTTATTAACCCACTTAAGTTAATGCTTATACACATTGATTTATGATGATTACAAATCTATTTTTCCCAATCAAGTTATATTTAGGAAAGGATACATCCGAACTATGAGATACACACTTTGACTTACGCCAAGCAAGGTAGATTTGGGAAGGACACGTCCCTAAAATGTTGTGGGCTGGGTTGGATAACTAATTAATGGTTTGCACCAAATATGATGAATTTAATAAATGATGAGATTAATTAATTAATTGATTATAAATCATAGATAGAGGATTGAACCTATTGCATGTATTAAGGATGAGATGGTCATGTTGATGATGACACAAATTTAAGTGTGAATGGTATAATGGTTTTTCACAAAGAAAAGAAGCTATAAAAAAAGGCACACGAGGATGCTCAATGTGATGAAAATAATGATTTGATAATTATGTGATCAATTTTGGAGGAATTTGGATAAATTCTATGTATGAGAAGAGGATTTTTAATTAGAATAATTACATAATGGAAAAAAAGGTTCTGGCAGCTAAACTAACCTAAAAATGTCATGTAACTAAGCATTACCTATATAGTCCAAATATAACTTCGGTCAATATAGTTATCCATAAAATGGAGGAATATGATGAGAATGGATGAATAAATGATATAATAGTGACAAATGTCAAAGAGGTATGAGATGATTGGACATGAAACTAGATGATTTTATAAGGGAATAAATTATGGTTGTAATGTGCATCAACATATATTTTTCATCTTTATTTTTGATGTATCTCAGAATGGTATTAACCATGATATAAAGCACCATGATGACCTAACCATAATGTGTGCAATGACTAACCCCCGATCCAATAAGAAAATGATAAAAAACACACCATAAAATGAAAAACTCAAGATGGCATTATTGTCGTATGTCGATGGATGGACTCAAGTACAAGTGTAAGGAATAATCATGATTTAAAAAGACCATGTGGACCATTTTGATGCATATAGACTGAGGCAAGGCACAATAATAAAAATCAAACAAACAAGGAAGAAATTAAAGAAACACACATGCACCGGAAAAATAAAAGAAACATAAAGCATCATGTGATTAAGAAAATTAAAATTGATGTTTTAAGGCTCAATGATATTGATAGTTGAATGATGCCCCAATGAAAATACACATACAAGGGGATTCAATTGGGAATAAAATATCTTGAAATAAGTTGCATGCTTTAATTTTCTCCAAATAGAATGAGCATAAGAATTAGATAATGCTATAAACTTCACTTATAAATAGGAAAAGTGGGAAAATGAAGGATGGTAGGATGATGGCCGAGTTGACCATAACTACCCCATGTAGCAAAGAATTTACTACATGGTCTAAATATACCTTACGCTGATGTTGTTCTCTCAAGATGGGAGGAAATGGAATTGATAACATTGAATCAGGTTGATGTCTTTGTAAAATGTGTTTGTTTTATAAAATAACCATTTATTTTACTAGCGTAACTTGTATAAAATAGATTGGTGTTTGGATTTGGTGTTCTAAAAAAATTTTTTTGTTTTCATTTGCTTGAGTGTTTGTGTTTCTTTTGGTACCTTATCATTTATATGCTCTCCTCTTTTCCACTTGTAGGACCCTATGTGACTAAAATCACATAGGTTACATTCATCTTTTGCCAAAGTGAAACTAGAGTATGTTTTTTCCTTACCCACTTGTGGGATCATGAGGATAGGAAATAGTGAAAATTATTTTTTTTGGTTATATGATTTCATTTTTATCACTATCTATGAGTCCATAGGGTACGATGATTGTGATTTCATCACCCAACCTTAGTACCAACCCTGTACTCCAATAAGGGATTTAAATTGAGAGTAGTTATCATAAAAGCATATAAAAATTCTCCATAAAGAGTATTAAGAAAGTAATGGGTTTATCCCTGACACTAAGCTATCAGACATCTTCGTCAAAGTTCAAATTTTTTATAGTACTTCACTAAGATTTATTATGACTAAAGTGATCATGAAGGGGCTATACCCTCTCATGAATTCCCTATTATTTATTCTTATTCTAAAAAATTTTGAGCCCCACGTATCACAAGGTATCTTAGGAACCATATAAAAAACCTTGTCAAAATTTATATCAAGACCTTTAAGCCACAAAAAATTTGTATTCTAAGAGAATCAAACATTCCCCAAAATCTCACAACATACTGCTTGAAATGAGGGTTGAGAGATTAATTTGTTCCCACTTCTTGTGATCTAGATACATGGGCTATAGTTATGTTGCCCATCCATTTTGCCACTAAGATAGGGTTTATTTTGTATGTATTCCATTTCTTGTTTATTTTCATATACTCATTTTACATGATATACCTTACACATTAAACAAGTTAAATTATACTAAGTCTAAACTTTATCATTACGCATTGGTGCGATAATATGTTACACTTCCCAAATTTTGAGTCATATTATTCTCATTCTAAACATCATATTATCCAATTGAAAGAATACATTAACTGTATTGTACCATTATGTTTCCCATTTGAAAACTAAATCTAAAAAAAAATATTTCTAAATTAATAAAATCTTTGAGTCATAGTCAACCTTAAGATCAAGCCAAATATTCCAAAGTAAACCTTAAAATCAATCAAAATATTCCAAAGCCAATCAATTTAAATCAAAGATTCAAATCAAACATTGAGTCAAAAGTTAAATCTATTCAACTCTGACCAAGTCAACTCAAGTCCAATGAAGTCAAATTTAGCCAATTTTGACTAAGTCCAAACAAATTAGGTTAGTCCACTTTGACCAAGTCTAAAGTCAAACATTGAAATAAAGTCAAATTAGGTAAATTTTGACCAAGTCAAATTGGTTCCAAATCAATCACATCAATTTAAATCTTGTCTTTCCATTCCATACTCCATACTTGTTGATTGGGAATGATGAAGTTATATCATCCCTAGTTTATTATATTTATATCAAATCTAACAATCAAATCCAATTTGAGCTTAATGAAACATCAAAGAAATCTACCCAGTTTGGGTCCAGTCAAATATCAAACATCAAATCGATATGCCCCACTTGGGGAATCAAATCTAAAATCCTAATCAGATCACATTAACTTACCCAAACATCAACTAGTCTTACTTAAAGTCTCATCTAGTCATATGGCATATAAAATAAATATAGATAGGGCTCAATTTGATGGATATATATTTTGAAACAAGTATTACATCTTTTGGTGACTCTCATAAATAAGTGCCCAACTTATTATAGGTTATGATCCAACAAACTTAAGTTTCATCCCAAGAAGGCATTGTTGAACTCATCCACATCAAAGCAATCAACATCAATTAAACATCCCATCCTCTAGTAACAATACTAATCATCCCAATATTAAAAGGAAACTTATTTTGGCACCCTTATCCAACATTCATCTAGCCTCTAAGTCACAATAATCACATATAGAACCTAGTCCATCAACATCTAAACTAAGTTTTAAACTTCTCAATGAACCATTAATGTAATATTTTACCAATTAATTATTAAAAAACATGATTTTATATCCATGTACCAATTATTTTGATGAAACCAATCCAATATCTATGTGGTATCAAGAAGAGGAATATTATGCGTATCATAAGATTCAAGGCCATTATATTAATTGATGTGATAGACTCCAGATTCATATATAAGGTTTGATTAACTATAGAGACATTAAAATAGAATTAAATTAAACCACTTGTAAGTGAAGTTCAAGAGAGTTAACCTAGACTCAATGTTCTTGTCAAATCACCCATATTTGTTGAATTTCACTTTGATGAGCCTCTCTATGATCATCCATTAGTATTTGATGAACCCTCCTTAGATGAGCCCATCTTAAAGGAATACGTCACTGACCAATAGTCCATTTTTTCTCTATTATAAGACATCCCCCATTTTTGGGAATCCCTTCATCTCAAAGTCATCATTTACAAGATAAAAGTGAAAAAGGTATTTGTGGACAACATAATCTAACAAGCCTTCTTTATATCCATATACAAATTAGGTTCCACATTAGCATTAGAATCAGAATCACAATCATTATTAGTATTAGAATCAACATCAGTGTTAGAATCAACTTTACCATCAGAATCATTGTGATAATTAGGTTTCATATTAGTATCATAATCAACATTGACATCATAATCAATCTTACCATAATAATTAACATCAAAATCTGAATTTAGATCTCATGACATCATTGACACACCTCTTGTAGACCAGTTTGAAGACATCAATGATCCTTCCACAATTCTTTAGGATGTTTCCTTTAGCATCAAAAAAAGCTCTCCTAATATCTTCTATGAAGATTTTGAAAACTTTAATTATTTCATTAACATCACTATTATCCATCTTTCTCACATAAACAATATTATCCCTTATCTTGACATCTAATCTCCCATACCCATCGATTGCGACCAACAAAATCATGCATCATTGGATTGTTTCCATAGAGACATATCAGTTACAAAATTTATGGGGATGAAATCCAATACAACATTTAGTTAGAATTAAAATTCTCTAGTGAAACCTTGTTTGAGGTGTTAGTAGACAATCAAAATCAAAAGTCAAAATCCCTTAGTGAAAATTTGGTTGAGACATTATGAGATAATCAAAGTAAAAATTAGCATCCCCTAGTGAAACCTTATTTGAGGTGCTAAGGGAAAATTAAAAAAAAAAAAAAATTGACTCTTAGTGAAAACCTCTTTGGGGTATTATTGAATAGTCAAAAAAAAAAATAGATTAGTCAATAAGACTCTATTGGTGAGAATATCTTTGAGGCACTAGTAGATGAGCTTAACAGTTATTCATTACATGATTAAGACACCATTGAAGTCAATATTGGAACAATCGATAAACATAAAAACCATTCAGATTGCAATAACTCTCAGGTCTAAGGAGAAAAAAAATATTGCAGCCCTATTGAGAGAAAATTTTAAGGCCTTTAATCCCATAACATCCAAAAAAAATTCACATGAAGAATTAGCAATGATTTGTTTAATTGTTAATCCCAATTTCTCTTGCTACCCCCAAAATTATGCATCCTTTCATGATCACATCCTTCATCCAAAATTTATCATACTTTACCCTCCCTAACGATACTCTCTTTCATAGAGGTTATAAAGACACCTTGTTTAAAGGTTTGGAGGAAGCAAAATAAATAACCAATGAAGATCACAACAAAAAAAATGTAGTCCACATCAACAATAATATCCTAGTAGGTAAGCTATTCAAGGTGGTTAAGGCTAGAGATCAAAAAGGGGTCAACATTATGCATCTTGTAATCCTCTAATGAGTTGAGATGTTTTTTTTTTTTTTTTTCTTTTTAATTAAAAATTACAATTAAAATTTAAGAGAGCAAGATAAATAATTCATCTTATGGTTAAAAACATGTTTATGGCACCTTGGGCAAGTATCATGATGAAAACCAAGTTTATGACTTTGTCCATAAATAATATGATGTCTGCAAGTACCTCAACATTTTGGGGAAGCCCCCATCTAATTCATGCTCAACCATCCTCTTTAAATCCTTATATCAATCCAACCATTGTTATCCAAACACATCCTATCATGTCCATCAGTCTCCCTATTCTGACCTTGTTAAGGAATTAGAAAAAATCTTGAGACATGTTTTGGAAAGATCTTGGCATATCCTCAACATGATGATTCAACAACTGGACACATTTGTTATTGCAATATGTCTTCCCTAGGAATCCATTCCTAGTTGTCCTTCATCATCCCTATCCAGCATTATCATGAATCCCTTGAATATGTTCCATTTGATGTTAGAACAAGTTTTCCCTTTATTAGTGACCCTTTGTACATACCTCTAGTTTCCCCTTTGTACATCTTTCTTGAGAATATCCCTGTATATCCTTATTCCAAAAATCTTAAATATCATAAATTTCTAAATGTAACATAAATTATAAAGGGTTAGTTCTCGTTACTATGAAATAAAAATCACAATGAAAAGTATACAACTTAGTCTAAGCATATGTCATCTGATTAAGTAAGACAAAGACAAAGAAAATGAATGAATAGAAGACAAATAAATACAATTATAAACTTTATCTTTGCTCTCCTGCTTACTAAGATAAAGATGTGATGATGTTTGGATTTAGTTGCAAAAGGTTTTGGTCAAAGTCGCGTAGTCATTTCAGTAGCATTTTTCCTTGCACTATGGATGATTTGATGAACAATTAGAATGTTGATGAGGTTTGATGTGAGAGCGGCTGTTCAAAAGGGCATAGTTTCATTTTGTGTCAAACTTGTTGAAATGAGAGGTTGCACCTTCAATTTATTGGATTTCATGATGATTCTAAGCCATTGATCTTGCTAAAAAATCAATGGTGGAGAATGAGTCCTCCTCATTAAACGAGGGATATTGATGAGTAAATATGGACATGGGTTATGATGTATTAAGTATATTGATTGATGTGGCATGGAAGTGATTTGCTTTGGAAGAATGGTTTATTGCATGGGGATGTAGAGAAATGTATTTAAAATTGATTTCTATTGGTTAAGGTATGATTGTCTTAGGATTTGGGTGTAATGTGACAATATCTGATTTTTATTGATTTTTAGGAAATATAACTATTAAAATTTTATAATTTTTTTATTAAGGAGAGATTAGTTAATTAATTTATATTAATTAAATAATTGGATGTGCTGTGATTTTTGTGAGAATTGGATGATTATGGAAAATAAGGGATCAATTGGCTAGGAGTGATGAATAGTGGTTAGGTTAGGGATGTTTGTGTGAATAAAAGATTAAGGATTTAAGAATGATGTTAACGAATAATTAAAATCAATCCAAAATATCTGATTTTAGGTGTTTATAAATATAATAGGTTTTTTTTGTATTAATACCCTTCAATCGTGTATATGTAATATCATACCTATTATTATACATATTTACAGCCAAATAAGATATATAAATAATCATACACTAGTGGGAAAGGGAAGTTATTTAACTCAAATATTCCCTTAACTTATACTCAATATAAATATTAGTAAGAGATACAAAATCATGTATAAATTGAAGGATCATGACTCTTTTAACATCAGTGAGTATATTGTTAAATACAAATAATAAACTTTCTTTAACTGAATGCTACAAGATAAAAACTAATGAGGAAGGTGTAAGAATATAGATTAGAGTAGACATTCCAACAAACCCTATCCCTATCACAATTTTCCAACAAAGTTTGACTTTGTTGGCTAAAAGGAGCTAGAAAAGAAGCTACTTAAACATCAATGTAAGTGGGAATATGACGTTTGAGGGTGTCAATAAACTTTGAAAAGCTTCCTCAATAATAGGCTTGACTTTATAGCCCTTGCAATAAAAGCCTAAAGTGAAGTCTGCATTGGCTGAAAAGCTCACAACTTGTCCTCTTGTGTACATGATTCAGCTTTTAGAAATTGAAAGGAAACATGCCCTTAAGAGCTCCAGGACAAATCAGTGAAAGTGATAGCTGTTCCTGTTCACCAGTTAGGGTTTTAAGAGTTCCATTCTCTCTTCTTAAGAAAGTTTTGATTTATGCTGCCTACCTAATCTATTCTACTTGTAAAAACACTCTGCAAGGTGTTAGAATAAATCGCTACTGCAGCCAAATGAGATTTCCTTAGCTACTCAACTTTTGTAGGAAATAGCTGAATTGAAATAAACTCTACGTGGAAGACAAAAGATGCAGTCAAATCACAATGTATGGATATTCATAATTCTTGTTTTAGATTGTGATGGTCGGTGGTAAACTCTCTGTTTGTGTTATGAGAGTACGTCTAATTCCCACTTATTAATAATGCTTCTTAATACTTTTTTATACAGTCGTTTTTAGATTTTTATTTTGGTTTTTTAATAGTTTATTATGTAGACAGGGATTTCACAGTGTCAATTAAGATGGTGGTTGATTGTAATGTTGGAGGTGTATTTTAAATTTAAGTTACATTTAATTTTTAGAAGATTGTTTTAATTTTAAATTTATTGTCTATTTCACTGTCGTATAGTTATATATATAGATATATATCTTATTTGTTCCAATAAAATAAAAATTAAAAAAATCATCATGTCTTAAGTATATGAAGGAGATTGGAGTCATTTTATTATTATTATTATTTTTTTTGGTTTTTTTTTTTTAAATTTGATAATAATTGATAAAAATTCAAATAAAATGTAATCAATCAAATATATAATAAATTCCAAATAAACACTTTAAAATTAATATCTTATTTCATTTTTTAAATAGATATATTTAAAATATATTATTAGTTATGTAATTATTTTTATCATTTGTTTATAATGTTAATCAATAGTTGTCTTTTTTCGAGATATTTTTGTTTGTCGTTATGTTCGTTCTTATTTTTAAGTAGAGTTTTGTGGTGTTGATCTTTTTCGAAAATAGGGCTCCTTATTATATCCTAACACTGAATTTATATTTTGACTTGTGTAAAAATTTGTTCTTCTCAATTCATAGCTCTATTATAAAAACAATCCCAATTCTTAATTTCGATTTTTAAAAAATATTTATTTATAAAAAACATTTATCCTTATAAAATATTCATCATTCTCCACACTTAATCTATATAAAAATAATATTTCAATTTTAAAAAATTAAAAATAAAAATTAAAAATTTGCTTAAAAAATTTTTAAAAAAAACCTTCCTAAATAGGAACCGCCCAACAACAACCCAAAAAATAAAATAAAAATAAATAAATAAATAAATAACCCACCCTGGAATGCATAAATGAACATTATTACGAAGCACCGTACCGTGCCAAACGATATCCAAAGGAATCACATCTTATATCGAGGAAGTCGGTTCGGTCTTTGCCCTTTTTCATTAAAGATACTCGACATATTCCTTTTTAGTTTTTTTAAAAGCTTTATAGTTTTATGTTTCTCCATAGTGTTTGGTTTTTGGACGGATACTAACCTTTTAATAATAATAATAATAATAATAATAATAATAATAATAATAATAATAATAATAATTATTATTATTATTATTATTATTATTATTATTATTATTATTATTATCCTTTTAGCATTGTATTTCTCACTAATATTTGGTTGTGAAAGGAAGCTTTAGCTTAACTTTTAATTTAATTAATTATTTATTTTTTTGATAAATGAAAGAGGGGTTTATTGGATTCTTCATTACGTAAAATATTTGAGGTATATATTATAGTGAATTGAAATAGAATAAGTAAGAGGAGGTAGGAAAGGAAAGAGAGTGATGAGAGAGAACATTGATAATGTTAATGAATTAAGAGACCGAGGGATGTTTGGAGTAAAGAAGGCTCTTAGATATCTTCAGCCACCAAGTATTGATATGAGAAAGCCTTCATTTGCTGATAGAAATCACTAAGAGAGACTAGAGAAGTGACAACCAAGAAGATCCCCTAAGCAAAACACATGACATGTTATATTTGGCTATAAATTGATACATGGTAAGTATCGGGGTTCCCAGAATGCCATAGGTGGATGACAACCCTAAAGGATGCCCTTTGTGGTCGATCATCTAGAATTTGCTATCAAGTTGGCCAAAAAGCTTTTTCTTCCTACCCCTTTTCTCACTGAGGCTAACCTTTGAAACTGACTGTGCTGAACCTAAAAGGGAAGAGGGGAATTTTAACTTGGTTTGCATTATGTGTTTGCTTACTGGGGGGAGCGAAAGATGAACTAGGTCGCCATTTTGGCTTTCATTCTATTTAAGCACTTTAGGATGAGAGATGTTGTAGGGCCTTGTATCTTCCCTACCTTCTTCTTTCTTTAACCTTATTTGAATTTGAGGACTGCTTCTAAGTCACCCTTCATCCATTTCCTTAAGCTCTAGGTGCTTTTTGTATCTACCTTGAGGGGCCATTATAGTTCCCAATTCTTTTTTAACACCTCAGTTTCATATGGAACCTTTTGGTGGAAAGCATGTTCCATGATATATTGAAAACTATAAATCATAATCGGTTCAAGGGTAGAGATTAAGTCATATGCAAGGATGTCAAAAGTGAATGGAAGGCATGCAAGTATGCTTAAGGTAGTTAAAGCATGAAGTACTAGGTGGGAAAGAGCTTCATCCTCCCTAAAGTAGTTATGGATGTTGCCGATAGAAAAGGGAGGTTGAGATGAAGATAAAGGTAGGGATTACATGGTGAGGAATGGGTAAGAAATGAAGAGAGAAGGGAGACTTGGGGAAAACACCAAAAGAAAAATGATATGAAGAAGCAATAGAGGGAATGCATGCACAACCATTAATATAAGTTGTCTAATAAGGACCAATTGTTCAAGAATGAATGAAGGCAGTTGGCAAAGCTAAGGGTGATCGATGGAATGGTTATGGAGTTTTGACCGAATGAATGGGATGTGTCAATCAATCCTTAGTAATGAGTACATTCAAACATTTGAACTCTGAAACCTGATTACTTTCAATGAGATTAAATGTGCCCAAGTTAATTCCTAATTTTACAATGTGATATGTTGCATTGTTAGCCTCCCTGAAGCAATAGTTGATATTTATTTCATCAAATTTCTTAAGAAGGGTGAATGCAATCTTGAGAATAGGCCCTAGTTTCCAATTTCAAATTGGTCTTTTCTTAAGCATTGTGATGATGAGTTTTGAGTTGTCTTTGATCTCAAGCCTAGAAAACCTTAGTATATGCCATTTGAATTCATATTAAGAGGGATGAGCATTATGATTGATCATTAGTCACTTTGGATAGTTGGGAGGATAAAGTTTTTAAGAACAAGCCTTTATGATCCCAGAGAAGGCATCATGCACCTGCTCTCTTAGGGTTGCCCTTCAAAGCACTACCAAATCTGAGTTTGACACAATGTGGGTTGGGGGATTCCAATCGATGTTCTAACAAACTTGTTTGATTCCTATTACCCCATGAACAGGTTTTTGCTTAAAATTTTAATAGAATGATCATCTTTGTTATGAGAATTTAGAAATTAATTTAAAATTTTATAATAAAATTATAATTTTTTTAATGTAAAAATATAATTGTAATAATAGAAAATTAATATATGGGTAAGTGCACAAAATTGGGGGACAAAAAGGGGCTTACCCATGGACATGATTTTCTTGAAATTTAAAAAATAAGAACTTCTATAGATAATTTGAGATGGTTACACTCAAATTTGAATATGTAATAAGAACATGAATTGTAGCATTTCGAGTCTAGTTTCCAAAACACCATTTATTTTGAAAAATGCTTAAGTAAAATTAGGTCTTCTAAAATTTGAAAAGGAACTCTTTTTTTAAAAGGAAATAAAGTAGATAAATGGCCATGTGACCCACCATTTTCTGAGCATCATTTAATATTGTTTGAAACCCTAAATCAATGGTTGATATTTATTTCATCAAATTTATTAAGAATGATGAATGCAATCCTGAGAATAGACCCTAGTTTCTAATTTGAAATTGACCCTTTCTTATGCATTGTGATGATGAGTTATGAGTTGTCTTTGATCGCAAGCCTAGAGAAACCCCTTGTATATGCCATTTGAATTCATATTAAGAGGGATGAGCATTATGCTTGATCATTAGTCACTTTGGATAGTTGGGAGGATAAATTTTCTAAGAACAAGCCTTTATGACCCTAGAGAATGCATCATGCACCTACTCTCCTATGGTTGCCCTTCAAAACACTACTAAATTTGAATTTGACCCAACGTGGGTTGAGGGATTCAAATGAGATTTCCTTATCTACTCAACTTTTGCAGAAAATAGCTAAATTGAAATAAATCCTACGTGGAAGGCAAAAGATGCATTCAAATCATAATGTATGGATATTCATAATTCTTGTTTTAGATAGTGATGGTCAGTGGTAAACTCTTTGTTTGTGTTATGAGAGTACATCTAATTTCCACTTATTAATTATGCTTTTTAATGGTTTATTAAACATTCCTCTTTATATTTTGTTTGTTAATAGTTTATTATATAGACAGGGATTTTACAATAGCAGTTAAGATGGTGGTTGATTGTAATGTTCAAGATATACTTTAAATTTAATGTTCATTTAATTTTTGAAGGATAGTTTTAATTTTAAATTTAGTGTTTATTTGATGATCGTATGTATATAGATATATATTTTGTTTGTTTATGTAAAGTAAAAATATATAAAAATCATTATGTCTTAAATAAATGAAGGAGATTGGAGTAATTTTTTTTTAAGGAACTTGACAATAATTGATAAAAATTTATATAAAATGAAATAAATAAAATATATAATAAATTCAAAATAAACATTTTAAATTTAATATCTCACTTCATTTTTTATATAAATATAATTAAAATATCTCATTAGTTATGTAATTCTCTTTATCATTTGTTTATAATATTAATCAAAAGTTGTCTTCTTTCTGGATATTCTTGTTTGTCATTATATTTGCTCTTATTTTTAAGTGTAGTTTTGTGGGGTTGATATTTTTAAAAAACTGGGCTCCTTATTATATCCTAACACCTATTTTTTACTTTGACATCTATAAAAAC
>JARHVA010003128.1:1435000-1442500 GCA_037957365.1 Torreya grandis
GATCTAGATCATTATTGTTTATCATTTGTAAAAGATTGGGCCAAAATATGTTTAGTGATACATTATCATTTCATGAGTATGGTTCACATATTTGTGTGATATATTGTAATAAAATAGATTTCTATGATACAGTACATATTTAGTTTAGAATTATATAGCACACGGGTACTTGTTAGTCTCTTTGGATTCCCATGCTATCACTATCTACTCATCCATGAAGGGAGTTCCATTCACAAATTAAAGATTATGTTGGGCATAATTGGTCCATGATTGGTATGAAAAATTATTTGGATGATTATATCCCTCCCCACAATAGTACTACTATTGAGACAACACTTGATTTTGTCACAAATACTAAATTTTTTGGGGATCTCATGCTCTAGAGAGACATGTATCTCTACATACAATGTATTGTATTATATTTAACTTTGAGTATTGACATGAAGAGTTGAAATTACTTGTTATTTTAAATCAATAGTGGTGGTTGTAGACTTATTTTTAGTTGTAGCTGAGATAACATATTTACGTTACAGTTTTTCATTATGGCATGTACTCTCATGATATTAGAGATAAGTGTTATGTTATGTATTATGCTTATTGTTATTATCACCTTGTATTTTTATTATGGTCTATATATATTCTCATGGTGTAATCTATATTTGGTATATATGTTAATAAAAATCATGTATTTCTATGTTTAACCTGATGGGGTTGTTACATGTGGTATTAGAGTTGTGACTCAAACTCTAAGACCTAATGAGTCCATTAGCATTTTTGTGTCTTTTTAGCCAAGTGACATGAATTTTTGCACTGGTATTTGTACTTTTGGTGTCTCAGTGTAGAACAATGTTACACCATGATTGGAGTTTTATGACATTCATAAAATGTGTGTGAAATATTGAGTGTGTACCCTTAAGAGCACTCATACCCATTTGAGTTGTTTAGGAGATTATTTTATCAAGTGTCTCAATGGTGATGGTTGTATATAAGGCTTTGGTAGATAGGTGTATAACATATTTTATGAGTTATGAATAAGAGATTTTACCATAGTTTGATCACTTAGATTGAACACTTTGAGTGTGTTACATCCTTCTTGGTAATTAAGTCACCTTCACCATTTGTGTTTGTGTTAGGATTTCTTTTTTTTTTTTTAAATTTAGGATGCTTCTCACTTAACATATATATTTGAGCTTTAATTTTGTGTCTTATTTTCACTAACCTAGGAAGATAAAATCTTATGAGACTAATTTAGTTTTGGTAGAACCTAGTTCAGTGGAAATTTTCTTGTAGTAGAATGTTGTTGTTTTGGTTGAGAGCTCCTATGTGATTGGAGATTTTTTATGGTTGGAACCCTTTAAGTTATGTGGTTTAGGAAGAAGTGTTAGTGATCTTATTTATCTTAGAGATGAGTCATTATTATCTCATTCTCTTTTGAGAATATTATGATGATGTTGATTTAGTATTCTCTTAAATGGGAATTGTTTCTAAATATTGTTTATTTTTACTCTCTTGAAATTTTTGGGAGAATGTTTTCTACTCTTAGTGAGAGAGAAATTTTATGATTGAATATATGGGCACGTATTTATGGATGGCATATCTCTCTTTTAGTTGTGAAAATAGATTGAGATATCATACTTACAAGATTTGGTAAATAAGTAGTTTTTAGACAACATTGAGCTGCAGTGTTTTATTTTACCCATTGAGGGTATGAAGGAGTTATTAAGATGATAATTCTCTAATTTCTCTTGAGACTCTTTTCAGTCACTAGTTTTTTTACTTATGGTTGCAAACCACGTGGAGTGGCAAAATTATATATTAAATTCTAGATTAAGAATTCTAAGTTGATTATAATTACTATGTTATTATTCACCCTAAACTAGATTGATATTATTCTCTTTTGCTATAAACATGTTGTATGAAGAGAGATTTTTATACCTTTCACTGGAAGTGACTAAGGTATAGGAGGTACAAAACATCTTATCAATTTAGAAGTTGGAATATACCTTTAACTTGTTTTGTGCTAGTTGAGAAAGCAACAAGATATTGTTTCATTTATTCCCTTATAAGGTATAAGGAATGTTGTGATTTTTGGCCCATGTATGTTATGCTAATTATAACATTATTTCCTCTTAATCATGAATATAATATAATAAATTAAGCTGTGAAATATGATACTAGTATGTTTAACTAGTAGTAATTTAGTATAATTATGGATTGATTGTATGATTTCTTTTATATATATGATGATACATATAGAATAATTTAGTATATAGCTTTACTTTCAATTATCTGATAGCATAAAATTATGATTATTTGAAACATTGTGTACATTTTAAGATCATTAGGTCGTGCAGACCTAAGGGAAGAGTGATGAATTGGGAACATGAGTTCTAAATGATAGGATGATGTCCTACTTATCCTCACATTGACTTGATTATTACTGAGTTGGATTCAATAGATGGACTTATCAAATCTAGAATTTGACATGTAGAACTTGTCAAATTCAATCATATGGATATACGTATGTATATTATGGACATGGATTCTATTATTTTATATACATAAAAAATATATTATTTCCAGTTCCTATTCATTGTGATACTTTCTAGGAACTCTATGGAGTAGTGACAATATTTATATGTTATACTTATCAGGAGCTATATAGAGTAACAATAATATTAACTTATACATATTAATCTTTCTAGGTTCCCTAATTAATTTTCTCTGAAATGAGAAAAACACTCTTTAAGATAGAGAGATGTGTTGAGGGTTGGAAGATTTTATGGAACTCCCCTAGGTCATTTAGTTGACTTGCATGATCTTATGTGATCTCAAAAAGTCAATACTGAGATATGTGGAACCCTTCAAAGTAATATAAGTGGTCAGTTCTATGGTATATAGGCTTGTCTCTATGGTTCTAGACCCTAGGGTTTTCATGAAAGAACCAATCGGAGTAAGTAATACTTGAAACCATGTTCACTTAATAAAGATATGTCATTGAGTGCGGTCTTGTGAGACCAGTACTCTAGAATAATGTAACTCAAAGGAGCTATGATGAGTTCTATAAGTAATTTTCCATTTATTTACTCAATTTAATATTGTATATCATGATATTGCTTTACTAAATATTATTTTAATTTAAAATTTATGATTGCGTAAGAGTCATCAGGGACAATGACTAGCTTTAAGGGGGAAGGATGTTACATCTTAATTCCTTGCCAAATAAACTAGTTAGATTATCTATGGATATATGAAATTAACATATTTATATTCAGTTATATTTTTTATTAAGCTTAAGATTTGTGTTATTTTTGGATAATAGAATGCTACTTAATTAGATGATAATATATGATTGCTTATTGGTAACTAGTTTATATATGCATTTACATTTTAAGCATATTAATGTACTGCTTTAGTTGTATATTATTGCCTTATGATTATCATTTGATATGATCTAATTACCTATGTATTATGAGGTTGATGTAGGAGAATTCTTCTCTCAAGCATACCGGACGGAGAGCATCATCGAAGAGAGTGATGTAGATAGAAACATTGAAGGTCTACATAGAGATAACAAACCGTACACATACTCAGGGTAAATATTCTTGGTAGAAATGAATTTAAAAATGATTGCCTTTGGTGCTTGTTTGAAGTATTGATTTTTGTGAGTTCCTGAGTAGGTAAAATTATATTAAAAAAATTAAAGGTAAAATTAAATATGGATTAATTTTAAATTTTAAAATTTGTCATTAAATTACATAAATGTAGTCAATACTAATTTGATTTAAATTAAAATATGAAATCGGTAATTTCATGTTAAAATATTAAAAAATGGATTATTTTGAAATCAGGATAAAAAATGAAAAAAATATATAATAAAAGAAATAAATCATGCTTTTAAAAAATAACATTAATATATATTTAAAAAAAAGATAGGAATAATTTTTGGAAAATAATAATAAAATACAACAAAAAAACCAAACAAATCTTTAAATCTAAAAAATAAAGCTAGCTTTGCCATATATATTTAAAAAGAGGAAGAATAAAGAGTTGGGAGGAGAGTATGGCATGCCATTTCTAGGTGTGTAGCAAGGAAGGGAAATGAAGTGGGTAAGAAGATCAACTACATAATTTTGCTAAATAGGTAATGTTTTTGAATATAGACTAATCAATGGCCAAATGTTATTATCAATTGGTATGGTACGAATTGAATCTTTGATCAATTATTACTTTAGCTTGTAAATATTTCTTTATTATTAAATCATAGTTCAATGAGTCAACATGTTATTATATCCAGTTAAGAATATTTAGATTAATACCTAATCTATGTAATGACTTTAAGAAAGTAAAATTTATAAGCAAATTTATGTAGCTTTTTAATCAAAATCTAGGAAAATATAGGTCATTTTATAATTAAATATCTTGATAAAAAAATATATTAATGGAAATTGAATGATTTTAGATGTCACCGATTTATGAATGAGTCAACTAATAACAATAATAATTAGTATAATATATTACATCATATCCACTAGTGACTTGATATAAATAAATATGATATAAGCTATGGATATACATGTTTGAGGTAATAGTCAAGATGGTATAAATTCATAAATTTATAATGGGAATGGTATATTTTTAGAATATATATATATATATATATATATATATATATATATATATATATATATATATATATATATATATATATATATATATATATATATATATATATATATATATAATTTAGGTGCTATATTTTTCCAGCAGGTTTTGACTTTGACTCAATAACTACATTTATAATTGTATGATACAATGAACTTAAACACAACATCCCAATTATAAATAGCAATTTTGTTCCATTCATAAATAGCTTTTCACAATGGCCAGGTACAAATGTGTACTGAGTTATGCCTAGAAAACATAACAGAATTCCCTAGATAACATGCATGAAATAGAAATTTAAAACAAATTTAGAATGAAATCTATTTTTACTATAGAATAAAATCTTTATTGTTAATATGTTGATTCAGTATAGCAATAGCTAGAATTATAGGTAAATTAGATTAAATAGAGAATTCCTATCTATAGATCTATTTGTTTATGATTGGCACTTCCCTACATATTCAGTGCATCTCTTGAGTTTCATTACATATAGTGTTCCCTTTTCTTTATAATATTAAAGGCTGCCACTTGAAAAAATATTGGTTGAGAGAGATCAACATGATGGTAACGAATGGATATAAGATGAGGAATTTACGCATAACAATCCTTCAGGGAAATGTTGCCATCAAGACTTCAATAGAACTATAGAGATATTCTCTAAATTGAAAAGAAAGGAAATGAACTTGTACAAAAACCACTTTTTATTAGATTAAGAATTTACCAGAGCATTTTATGTCCCTTGAGGATTACCTTAGGATTGCATGTAATATATATATCTACAATTGCCACTGACAGTTGAATTTTAATTTATTGATAAATGATGGACCAAGTCTTGGATATACATGGAACTTATAACTTTTATGGATTTTTGATATGATTTATATATCAGGTTATATTTATACAAAAAAAAACCATATAGATTAATTAATGCTTTAGGTAATATTAAACCTTTTAGATTGAGTTAAGATCAAAAAATATATTTTGCATTGAGTATGACCTTAGATATGAATGCATACTGAATCATGAATGGGATTTTGTGATTCATGATCAATAGTGTTGATCCAACTATAAAATATATAAATTTGATTTTTGAATTCAAAAAACAACAGTTATGACTTATTAGAATTTTAAAAATGATATCCCCTAATAGGTGAAGAATAAAATGTGGTCCTTCATTATTTAAGGATAACAATTATATGATTAGGATATAGGTTGAGGTAAAAAAACTAGTAGCATAGGGTAAAACTATTTAACAACGCATTGCTAATTATGCAAAAAGAACATAGGTATACCTATACTTATGCTCAAGTGAAAGGGCATACCACTTTAACTATAGTTCTATGGATGAATGCAAAACTTTAGAACTATGTTCAATAAGAGATTTCTATTTTATGTATAATAACACCATTGGAAAAGGATCTTGATCTTATGCTTGACTTGGATGGTTAAATTATATCATTTTAAGGTATAATACAGTTTTAATTAGCACTCTTGAACCCTAGTTATAAATTCTTATACTTTCAGTTAGCAGAGCCACCTAAGGAATCTTTTGATATTAGGAGTATATAAAATATAAGGTTTGGGTTCAAAAACTGAGAGTTATGTTCTAGGTTCATAACTTGGCCTTTGACGATAGATGCATATTTACAACTTAACATGGTCTTTATTATCTGGAGATAAGTACCTAATTTGATATCCTCGAATAGAGTTATAAATACCTTTAGGGAACTCTTGTTTTAAAGTATAGATAAATAGTGGTTCAATATCTACATAAATTTGGAATAACTACTTGTGGTCCATATTACTCGTGCATAGGGTTTGTACTTTTAAAATATAGTTTGAGTAAGTCTTCAAGTTACCAGAAATGAAAAAACTATAATATTTTTGAACAATCTATGTAAATGTTATTTCTATTTCTATGTAAATGAAAAAACTATAATATTTTTGAACTATAAAATATATAAACATAATAGGTATATGTTATTTCTATTTCTATGTAAATTATTAGTTGAGTGTTGTTATATGTGCTCTACATTACATACTTGAAGGCAGTTCATGATTGGACATATCTAGGATATAATGGTGCATCATAATGTGTGTTCACTATTATGTTACTCTAAATGCTAGTTTGTAGTCTTAACTCATGGTATGCTCAGATGGTATAACCCCATATTTGTTTGTTGTTATCATATGTATGGATCATTGGATTCTTGAAATCATATGTTTGATTATGTGTGTTTTTGTACTTAGGAACCTATGATAATATAGGATATCATAGGGTATTATAGTATAAAAATATGTTGTATTCAGATGGTACATATTGTAATCATTCTACCTAAACTCATATATGCATTTGACTTTTTTATTGTATACAAGCTTGTTATTACTATGCATAGTGTGTTTTGTAATAGTTACTAAGATTTTATGTGTGCATGCGTGCAAACTTTGAGAGTTTAATGAATGTGGTGTTGGTATGCTTTTGTGTTCCATGTGAACTATGACTTGCTTCGATAAATATAGTTGTATATTTATTTATGTTTCCATGATCTTAAGACTACTTTTTATGACTATTTTTGGGAAAACTAGTAGTTATGTCTTAGAATACTATACTATGGTAATATGGGTTATCATAAGTGTAGTATGATTGGAAATAAATTGTCATTATTGAAATCTATACTTATGTATATTTTATCTGAGTGGTATAGACTATAGTCATTATTTATAGTATGGGATAGAAATAATGTAAGATTCATTAATATGTTTGACAGAATAAATGTATGCTATGATTACTCCTATATTTGGCATGTTATATGTTATATTTTCAAATAGGATGTT
>JARHVA010003128.1:1447500-1465000 GCA_037957365.1 Torreya grandis
AAAAACTATTTTCCACATCATAAGGAATGTAGTTGTGACACCAACTCTATCAGATATAGAGTGACTCTATCCAACATTCATCTAGCCTCTGAGCCATAACAAACACATCCAAATCCACATCTAAACTAGGTTTAAAATTTCTCAATGAACTATTGCATGAAATATTTTACCAATTAGTCATAGAAAACATGATTGTATATCCATGTACTAATTATTTTGATGAAATCAATCCATAACCTATGTGGTATCAAGAAGATGAATATTACACATATCACAAGATGTAAGGCCATTTTATTAATTGATGTGCTAGACTGTAGATTTATATCCAAGTTTTGATTGATTGTGGTGACATTAAAATATAATTAAATTCAACCATGTATGAGGATCACCAAACATTGATATTACAAGTTACTCTCTAAGATCATGATCAGATTCATCCACTTCCAAGTTAGTTCAAGAGAGTTAAGCCATCTTTGATGCTTTTGTTGAGTCACCCATATTTGATGAACTACATTTTGATGAGCCTCTCTGTGATCATCCACAAATATTTGATGAGCCTTCCATAGATGAGCCCATATTCAAAGAAAACATCATTGACCAATAGTCCATTCTTTCTTTATTATAAGACATCCCCCTTTTTTGGGAATCCCTTCATCCCAAAGTTATCATTTACAAGATAAAAGTGAAAAACATATTTGTGGATAATGTAATCTAATAGGCCATCCTTATGGCCATATACAAATTATATTCCACATTATCATCATAAATATAATCAAAACCATTATTAGTATTAGAATTAACATTAGTGTCAGAATCAACTTTGCCATCAGAATCATTCTTAGAATCAAAATTAGGTTTCATATTAGTAATAAAATCAACATCGACATCATAATCAACCTTATCATCAAAAGCAATGTTGAAATACTAATTCAGATCTCATGACATTAGTGACACACTTCATGTAGATTAGTTTGAAGACATCAATGATCTTTCCATGATTTTTAAGGAAGTTTCCTTTGCCATCAAAATAAGCTCTCTTAATAGCTTCTATGAGGATTGTGCAACCTTTTATCCTTCCATTGACATCATTACTATCCATATTTTTCACATAAATCATCTTAACCCTTATCTTTACATCTAATCTCCTATACCTATTGATTAGGACCAACAGAATCACACATCATTGGATTTCTTCCATAGAGACATATCAGATGCCAAATTTATGGGGATGGAATCCAAGACAACATTCACTGAGAAGAAAAATTCTCTAGTGAAACCATGTTTGAGGTGCTAGGGGATAATCAAAATCAAAAGTCAACATCCTTTAGTGAAAATTTATTTGAGGCACTATGGGATAACCCAAGTAAAAAATTAGCATCCCCTAGTGAAACCATGTTTGAGGTACTAGGGGAAAATCAAAATTGAAATTTTTAGACCCTTAGTGAAATCATATTTGAGGCCCTAATAGATGAACTAGTTAGTTATTCATTATGCGATAAAGACACCATTGAAGTCAATATTAGAACAATCGAGAAACCAAAAATTATTTAGATTGTAACAAATCTCAAGCCTAAGGAGTATAAAAATCTTGAGTCTCTCTTGAGAGAAATTTTTGAGGTATTTGATCCCATAACATACAAAATTTTATGACATGAAGAATCAACAATGATGTGTCTAACTGTTAATCCTAATTTCTCATATTCCCCTTAAAATTATACATCCCTTCACTATCACATCCTTCATCCAAATTATTTATCCCCCAGTCAAATCAGAGGAAGAAGAATAAACAACTGATGAATATTATAACAAAAACAATGTAGTTCACATCATTAATAATATCCTAGTAGTGAAGTTATCCAGAGTGGGTATGGGAAAGAGATCAAAAAGGGGTCAACATTATGCATCTTGTAATCCTCTAATAAGTTGAGATGCCATTTTTTTAAATAAAAAATTAAAATTAAAAAAAAAACCAAGAGAGTAAGATAAATAATTCATCCTATGGCTAAAAACATGATTATGGCACCTTGGGCAAGTACCATGATCAAAACCATATTTTTGACATCATGCATAAATAATATGTTGTTTGCAAGTACCTTTACACTTGACGAAAGCCCCATCCAATTCATGTTCAACCATCCTATTTAAATCCTTATATGTATCCAGCCATCCTTATGCAAACATGTCCTATTGGGTCCATCAGTCTTCTTGTTCTGACCTTGTTAAGGAATTGGATGAAATCTTGACGCATGTTTGGGAAACATCTTGGTATATCCTCAACACGGTGATTCAACCACTGGACACATTTATTATTACAAGACATCTTTTCTGGGAATCCATTCCTAGTTGTCCTTCATCATCCCTATCCAACATTATCATGAATCCCTTGAATATGTTTCATTTGTTATCATATCACATCTTGTTGCTAAAACATGTTTTCCCTTTTTTAGTGACCCTTTGTCCATACCTCTAGTTTCCCCTTTGTACATCTTTGTTGAGAATATCCTTTTATATCCTTATTCCAAAAATATTAAATATCATAAAGTTCTAAATGTAACACAAATTATAAAGGGTTAGTTCTCATTACTATGAAATCAAAATCACAATGAAAAGTATACAACTAAGCCTAAACATATGCCCTCTGATTGAGTAAGATAAAGAAAAAGAAAATAAATGAATAAAAGACAAACAACTACAATTGTAAACCTTCTCTTTGCTCACCTACTTACCAGGATAAAGATGTGATGATGTTCATATATAGTTGCAAAAAAATTTGGTCAATGTCACATAGTCATTTCAATAGCATTTTCCCTTGCACTATGGATGATTTGATGAACAATTATAATGTTGGCTGAGGCTCTATGTGAGAGTGGCTCTTCAAAAGCGTAGAGCTTCGTTGTGTATCAAAACTTGTTGAAATGAGAGGGGGCACCCTAAATTCATAGGATTTTATGATGATTGTAATTCATTGATCTTGCTCAAAAATTAGTGGTGGAGAATGAGTCCTCCTCACTAAACGAGGGATATTGAGGATTAAATATGGGGAGGGGTTGCGATGGGTTAAGGATATTGATTGATGTTCTATGGAGGTGATTTGCTTTGGAAGAATGGTTGATTGCATGGAGATGTGGAGAAATGTATTTAAAACTTATTTTTATTGGTTAAGGTGTGATTGTCTTAGGATTTGGGTGTGATGTGAGGATATGTAATTTTTATTGATTTTTAGAAAATATAACTGTTAAAAATCTATGCAAATTTTTTATTAAGGAAAGATTAGTTAATTAATTTATATTAATTAACTAATAGGATGTGATGTGATTTTTGTGGGATTGCATGATTATGGAAAAGAAGGGATTAAAATGCTAGAGCTGATGAATAGTAGTTAGGCTAGGGATGTTTGTGTGGATAGAAGACTGATTAAAGATTTAATAATAATGTTAGCAGATAATTAAAATCAATCCAAAATATCTGATTTTAGGTGTCTACAAATATAATAGGTTGTTTTTTAACAATACCTTTTAATCATATATAAATAATATCATACCTAATATTAAATATATCTACAGTCAAATAAGATCGATAAATTATCATACACTAGTGAGAAAAAGAAGATATTTGGCTAAGTGTTCCCTTAACTTATACTGCTGAATATAAATATTAATAAAGGATCTTTTATAAATTGAAGGATCATGGCACATTTAACATCAGTCAGTAGACCGTTAAATACACAAATAATGAACTTTCTTTAACCGAGTGCTAAAAGATAAAAACTAATGAGGAAGTTGCAAGAATATAGATCAGAGTAGACATTCCAACAAACACTGTCAGCTAGAAAAGAAGCTACTTAAACATCAATGTAAGTGGGAATATGACGTTTGAGGGTGTCAATAAACTTTGAAAAGCTTCCTCAATAATAGGCTTGACTTTATAGCCCTTGCAATAAAAGCCTTAAGTGAAGTCTGCATTGGCTGAAAAGCTCACAACTTGTCTTCTTGTGTACATGATTCAGCTTTTAGAAATTGAAAGGAAACATGCCCTTAAGAGCTCCAGGACAAATCAGTGAAAGTGATAGCCGTTCCTGTCCACCAGTTAGGGCTTTAAGAGTTCCATTCTCTCTTCTTAAGAAAGTTTTGATTTATGCTGCCTACCTAATCTATTCTACTTGTAAAAACACTCTGCAAGGTGTCAGAATAAATCGCTACTGCAGTCAAATGAGATTTCCTTAGATACTCAACTTTTGTAGAAAATAGCTGAATTGAAATAAACTCTACGTGGAAGACAAAAGATGCAGTCAAATCACAAAGCAAGGATATTCATAATTCTTGTTTTAGATTGTGATGGTCGGTGGTAAACTCTCTGTTTGTGTTATGAGAGTACGTCTAATTCCCACTTATTAATAATGCTTCTTAATACTTTTTTATTCAGTCGTTTTTAGATTTTGTTTTTTTAGTAGTTTATTATGTAGACAGGGATTTTACAATTGCAATTAAGATGGTCGTTGATTGTAATGTTCGAGGTCATTTAATTTTTAGAGGACTTTTTTAATTTTAAATTTATTGTCTATTTGATTGTTGTATATATATAAATATATATTTTGTTTATTTGAGCAGAATAAAAAATAAAATAATTTTCATATCTAGTATATGAAGGAGATTGGAGTCATTTTTTTATTGGTTTTTTTTAGTTTTGTTTTGAGAACTTGATAACAATGATAAAAATTCAAATAAAACGTAACCAATAAAATATATAATAAATTCAAATAAAACGTAATCAATAAAATATATAATAAATGCAAAATAAACACTTCAAAATTAATATTTCATTTCATTTCAAAATTAAAATCTCATTTCATTTTTTAAATAAATTTATCTAAAATATTCTACTAGTTATATAAATTTCTTTATCATTTATTTATATTGTTAACTAATAGTTGTCTTCTTTCTAAATATTTTTATTTGTTATTATGTTAGTTCTTGTTTTTAAGAAGAATTTTATGATGTTGGTCTTTTTAGAGAATAGGCTTATCATATCCTAACACAGATTTTATACTTTGATATCTATAAAAACTTGTTTTCAATTCATAACCTTATTATAAAAACAATCCCAATTTTTTAAAAAATATTTATTTGTAAAAAACATTTACCCTTATAAAATGTTCGTCAATAATTTAAAAAAAAATATATATATATTTTTTATTTCCAAGGTGGTTGGTAAAACCTTCCTAAATAAGAACCGACCAAATAAAATAAAAACCCTACAAAGTTCAATGTATGAATGTACTTTTTTCAATTCTTACTTTATTACGAAGCACCGTACCGAGGTAAACACCATCCAAAGAATCGTATATTATATTACGGGAGTCCGTTCGGTCTTTTCCCTGTTTTCGTTAAAGATACTCGAGACTTTCCTTCTGTATTATTTTTTAAAGCAGGACACTAACTTTTGATTTTTTTAATATATTCTTCTTTTTTATTATTATTATTCAGCGTTGTGTTTCTCATTAACATTTAATTGTGAAAGGAGGTTTAGCTTTGCTTTTAATTTTATTTATTTATTTATTTAGGATAAGTGAAAGAGCGTTTTATGGGGCCTTCATCTATATAAAATTGTGTAAAATATTTGAGGCACATATTATAGTAAATTGAAATAGAATAAGAGGAGGAAAGAGAGGAAAGAAAGTGACGAGAGAGGACACTAATAACACTAATGAACTGAGAGACTGAGGGGTCTTTGGAGCAAGGAAGGTTATCAGATATCTTCACTTATCAAGTATTGATATGGGAAAGCCTTCATTTATTGATAGAATTCACTAAGAGAGTTTAGAGAAGTGACAACCCAAAAGATCCCCTAAGTAAAAGACATGCACGTGTGTCATATTTGTCTATAAATTGATCCATGGTAAGCATCGAGCTTGCTAGAATTGCCTAGATGGATGACAACCCTGGAGGATCCCTTTGTGCTCTATCATCTAGAATTTGTCATCATGTTCACTGAAAAGCTTTTCTTCCTATCCCTCTTCTCACTCTGCAAGGCCAATATGATGGCAAATTCTAGGCGATACTTCCTTCTAAAATGCAAACCAAGTATACTCTAGGAATAAAAGAAACCCCTAGATCTTAGGGAAATTATTGAAGAGCTAACAATGAGAGATGTTGTGGGGCCTTCTATCTTCCTTGATTTCTGCTTTCTTGAACCTTATTTGAATTTGAGGAGTGTTTTCAATTCACATGTCAACCATTTCCCTAAGCTCTAGGTGTTTCTTGTGTTTACTTGATCTGGGCAACAATTCAGGGGACAATTCGGGGGACGGTTCCACCCCAATTGATGACGGAACTTCCGAGAGCCATAACTTTTGCACCGTAGCTCCAATTGACTCGCTGTTTGAACCGTTTAAAATCTAAGAACAAGGAGAACACGGTAATATGGCATAGAGCTTTGCTCGATGGATTATGACTCCTGAAAACCAATGGAAGTGCCCCAAATTTCAATATTAGTAGTGCAGTCTAAAAATAGTAAGTTTCTAAAAATAGTAATTACTCAAATTATGTATTGTTTTAAATCATGGAAGTCGAACCACTTAATCTTCCTTGAGATTGGTGACCTTTCACATCCTCCCCCTACTTTCAAAATGTGTATAAATGAAGATGTAACCTGAAATGGAAATCAAACATCTCTTCGCAAAGATAAGCATATAGTTGTATTGCGATCTTGAGTAATAAAACATGTCTTCTCAGAGAATTCATTGTTACTATGTTATTTTTGTGTTCTTGAAATATTTATCAACCAAAAATTCTGAGTTATAAATCAGTGGTATAGAGTGGTTTGTCATGAGAGTGTATGATTTGGAGGACGAGGTCAGGGTACAAGAAGCTTGGGTGGAAAATAACAGAGCTTCCAAATTATCCACCTATTCACTCCAAATGACTTCAAATGACATACGACACTGAGACATCCGATCCTTTCAAGGAAATGGTGAATGAAGCCCTTCAACGACATCAAGCACAGATGCTACAACAATTTGCCCAAATACTCCAACAACTCTCGATGGGAAATTTTTGCTCCTCATCTGCACTTCCTGGCTCCTCATTCATGGAACATCCTTTTAGTGCCCTAACACCCTTCAAGGTTCTGGTGAATTTTTATATTCCTACATTTGAGGGTAAAATCAATCTTGATGTAGTAAAAAATTGGTTGGATCAATTATCTTCCTACTTCTATGTAAATAAATTCACCAATAGAGAAAAGATCACTTTTGCTCTTTTGAAAGCATCATTGCCCATGAAAAATTGGTGGGAAGTGTACAAAAAGAGGTTCAGTATAGATGGCATTGGCCTTGATGTGGAACCTACTTGGGATGATTTCATGGAAGTGGTAAAGGAAGAATACTATCCCATTGGAGCATATGATGATCTATACATACAGTGGCAACAACTTCATCAAGGTAAGGACCAATCTGTTCAAGATTACACAAACATTTTTCATTCTTTGTCTACAAGATTGGGCATCCAATAAAGTGAGAAACATAAGACTCTCAAATATCGTGGTGGACTACAATGGTACATACAGGGGGAAATAGAACTCTTCAATTTGAAAACCCTCAATGAAGCATACAAGTTCATAGTGAATATTGAGTAGAAGCATGGTAGAAATAATACGAAGAGTCAGCCGTCAAAATGGAAAAGTGACAAAAAGGTCAAACACGAGGCCAAAATTGGAAGCAAAAGGAGTTTCATGATAAGAAGCCCCAAAAGGGGAAGGCTAGAAAATGGTGTGATTACCACAAAACTAGAACTCACTACAAAGAAGAATGTCGAGCCATCAAGTCACTACTTTCTATGTCACAATACTCGACATCTGCTACTCTATCTCATACACAACCTATAGTCAAAGAGGATGAAGAAGAGATTGTAGATGTTGAGCCCGACACCATCATTGCTTCATCACAGACCTGTGACGAAAGGCTAGATGACAAGGAAAGATTATTTCACTCCAAATTATGGGTAAAATGTAAGCCTCTACATTTCATTCTTGTTAGTAGGAGTCAAAAGAATTTAATCTCAGCTAAAGTTGTGAAAAGTCTAAATCTATCCATGAAGCCTAATCCAAAGCCATACAATATTAGATGGTTAAGCCCAGGGAGAGACCTCTGTGTCACCCATTAGTGTCTTCTTTCATATGCAATAAAACCTTTCCAAGATGAAGTCTTATGTGATGTGTTCAATCTAGATGTTTATGATGTAATCCTTGGTCAGTTGTTCATGTATGATCGACATGGCATCTATAAATCATGAACCCAAAGAATTACCCTCACTCTTAGCACACGACACTAAAGGGTACAAGAGGTACCACCTCCAACATCTGTCTCCTTGATCAGTGCCAAGCAATGTAAGAGATTGGTGGAAAAGATAAAGCAATTCGTTCTCATGGTGGTCAAACCATAGAAATCCAAGAAGGCCGATGTTGCAGTCCTGACTACACAATCAACACAACAAAAGAAGTAGATGGGATAAATCATAGGAGAATATGATGACTTATTCAAGTTACCCACAAGAGTTTCACTGCATTTCCAAGTAAAACATTCTATTGATTTGATCCTAAGATCACCTTTGCCTAATAGTCATGTATATCATAGATCAATTTTGGAGAATGATGAGATAAAAAGATAGATTCAAGAATTGATCTAAATGGGTCATATCAGGCCAAGCTCTTCAACCTATGGCAGCCCAGTTATCTTGGTACCAAATAAAGATGGAACATGGAGGCTTTGCATTAACTATTGAGCCCTAAATAAAATCACTATGAAGAATCGCTATCCTCTCCCCATGATTGATGACTTGCTAGACCAACTATGTGGTGTGAAGTTCTTCACCAAAATTGATGTTAAATCTGACTATCACCAAATTCCCATCGATCCCACTGATGTCTAGAAGACTGCATTCAAATCTAAGGAGGGGCTCTTCGAATGGTTGGTTATGCTTTTTGGCTTAACTAACGCCCCTGCAACTTTCATGAGGATAATGGATGACATCCTACAACCCTTAACCAACTCATTCATGATTGTCTACCTGGATGACATACTCATCTATAGCAAAACATGGGAGGAACATTTACAACATGTTTGTAAGGTGCTTCAAACTCTTCAAGAGCACAAGTTGTATGTAAATCTTGATAAATACACATTCAGGATGACAACAATTTAGTACCTCAGGTACATTGTGAATGAGGAAGGGGTCTATGTTGATCCAAAAAAGATTTAGGTTATTCGAGAATGGCCTACACTAAGGACTCTCACAGAACTTCACAACTTCTTGGGTCTTGGAAATTTCTATCATAGGTTTGTTCTTAGATTTTTACATGTTGCTTGGTCACTAACCCAAGTGACTAAAGGAGCAGCTAAAGCTACATTTCAGTGGGGTGAAATACAACAAAGGGCATTTGATAATTTTAAGAATAGACATTGCTCAATCGCTATTTTTGCCTTGACAGATTTGCATCAACCTTTTGAGTTGATGACAGATGCATCTGAATATGCCATGGGAGTTGTCATCATGCAACATGGCCATCCTGTTTATCATAGTGAAAATTTCACTGGTACAGTCAAGAAATATCTGAAATATGATAAGGAGCTCTATTGCATAGTGTAAGCTTGTAAACAATGGAAACACTACATCTTGGGGAAAGAGATGGTCATCCACATGGACCATAAACCATTGGAAATCATCTACACACAGAGGAAACTATGAAATGAGAGGTACCAAAAGTGGGCCACATATCTTCAAAAATTTTATTTGATAATTAAACACAAAAAGGGAAGCTCAAATATGACTGTAGATTGTCTAAGCCTCCCACCAATTACTACACTCACAATAGTTCTTGACTTGTGTAGACATGAGACTACCACTTGGGGTGCTCTGTATGAAGCAAATCCTAACTTTGTCGATACATATCAGGTGCTTCAAAAAGGTAAACATGTTTTTTTATTTCTATTTTCAAGATAATGTCCTCTGTCATATGAGGCACATTTATGTTCCAGCTACAAAACAATAGAAGATGATATGGGAAGCACAATTTAGTAGAATATTTAGACACTTTGGTGTAGAAAAGACATTGTTAGTTCTTCAAAAACACTTCTACTGGCCCCGTATGTGAAAATATGTGGAAATGTATCTCAAATCTTGCACCCCATCTGTGATATCCAAGCTAATAAATAAGAAGCAAGGATTATACACACTATTGTCATAACCAACCAGGCCTTGGGAATCTATCTCAATGGATTTTCTCTCATGTTTGCCCACTTCAAAAAATGGCAAGGACTATATTTTTTTTGTAGTTGATCATTTTTCAAAAATGTCTATCATGATTACTTGTAAGAAAAATATATCTGCTGAAGAAACTACTCAACTATATTTTATTCATGTATGGCTCCATTTCGGTCTCCCCAAGTCCATTATCTCATATCAAGATAGTAGGTTCCTAAGCATCTTTTGGTCCACTCTATGGAAGATGATGGATAACAAGCTGATGAAGTTCACAGCCTTCCATCGATAAACTGATGGTCAGATAGAGGTGGTAAACTACTTGATTGTTCACATGATTTATATGTATCACTCCAAACATCCATGCACATGGGATGAGGGGCTTCTTTTCATACAACATGGATATAATCAAGCCCTACAAAGCTCGACCAAGCATAGTCCATTCCAAGTATGCTTCAGGTTCCAACCCATGGCACCAATTGATATAGTTGTTTTATTCCCCACCATGGAATACACACCTCATGGAAGATCTGAGGCAACAAAAGTAACAAAATTTACTAAATAAATGCAACACATCTAGTAGCAAGTTCATGACATCTTGGAGAAGATGAATCGAAAGTATAAGCAACAACATGACAAACATAGGATTGCACACCATTGTTCTATGGGTGATAAGGTTTGGTTGCAAATTTAGAAGGAATAACTTACAGGCCCACACAAGAAATTTTTGCCTCTATGATATGGTCCCTACACCATCACCAAAAAATTTGGAGAAAATAATTTTGAGTTGAACCTACCAGCTTACCTTGGTCGACATCCAATATTTAACATTGATCTCCTCAAACCATATCATCCTCCTATGTTGGACACTTTAGTCATATCAAAACAACTAGGCATTGATGAGTTTGATCCATAGAGTTTTGCTCCAGTGGAGGAGGATCATATTGTAGACACCTAGATGAAGATAATGAGAGGACACTCTATTCTGCTTTATTAGGTGGTCAAAAGGGGCCAGCTTAGCCACCAAGGTGAGTGGCTCACAAAGAATCAAATCAAGAAACAACTACCACACCTGATGAGGAACATTAACGTAATGGGTACCATTGCTTCTCAAGGAGGGAAGAATGATCTGGGCAATAATTCATGGAATAATTTGGGTGACGATTCCACCACAAATGATGATAGATCTTCTGGGAGCCATAACTTTTGTACCATAGCTCTAATTGACTCACCATTTGAACCGTTGGAAAGATAAGAATGTGGTAAGATGGAATGGATCTTTTATCAATGGATTTTTACCCCTAAAAACCCAATGGAAGTTCCCCAAATTTTAATTTTAGTAGTGCAATCTAAAAATAGTAAGTTTTTAAAAATAGTAATTCCTCAAATTTTGTATTGTTTTAAATCATGGAATTCAAACCACTTAATCTCCCTTGAAATCGGTTACCTTACACATCCTCCCCATACTTTAAAAATGTTTATAAATTAGGATGTAACCTGAAATGAAAATCATACATCTCTTCCTAGAGATAAACATATAGTTGTATTGTGATATTGCGTAATAAAGCATCTCTTCTCAGAGAATTCATTGTTACTATGTTATTTTTGTGTTCTTGAAATATTTATCAACCAAAACTTTTGAGTTTTGGATCACTACTTAAGATGCCTATATAGTTCCCAAAAAAATTTTAACACCTCAGTTTTATATGGAAGCTTTTGGGAGAAATCATATTCCATGATATATTGAAAATTATAAATTAAGATTAGTGCAAGGGAAAAGATTAAGTCATCAACAAGGATATCAAAAGTGAATGTCGTGTTTTCAATTATGCTTGAAGTAGTTAGAATGTGAAGTATACTATAGGAATTAAAGAAACACCAAGAGCTTAAAGAAATGGTGGAAGGATGACTTAGAAGCAGTCCTCAAATTCAAATAAGATTCAAGAGAGAAGAAGGTAAGGAAGGTATAGGGACCTAAAACATCTCTCATCCTAAAGTGCTTAGACAAAATGAAAGCCAAAATGGTGACCTAGTTCATATTTTGCTCTCCCTAGCAAGCAAACATATAATGCAAACCAAGGTAAAAAATTTCTCTTACATTTTAGCATCAACAAAGTCAATTTTAGAGGGGAACTTTACCTTGGTTTGCATTCTATGTTTTCTTGTTGGGGGGACAAGGGTGGGGTTTGGTGAAAGATGAACTAGGTCACATTTTTTGCTTTCATTTTATCTAAGTTCTTTACAATGGGAGACATTGTGGGGCCCTATATCTTTCTTGCCTTTTACTTTCTTCAACCTTCTTTGAATTTGAGGAGTGTAATCATGTCACCCTTCAACCATTTCCCTAAGCTCTAGGTGTTTCTTGTGTCTACCTTGAGGGGCCTATATAGTTCCTAAATTTGTTTTAACACCTCAGTTTCATATGGAAGCTTTTGGGGGAAAGCATGTTCCATGATATATTGAAAATTATAAATCATGACAAGTGTAAGGTCAAAGATTAAGTCATCTACAAGGATATCAAAATTGAATGTAGGGTCTACAATTATGATTGATGTAGTTATAGTATGAACTATTTGGTGTGAAATAGCTTCATCTTACCTAAACCAATTGTAGATGTTGTTGATAGAAAAGGGATGTTGAAAGGAAGACAAAGGTAGGGATTCCATGGTGAAGAGTGGGTAAGAAATGAAGAGACAAGGGAGACTTGGGGAAAACACCAAGAGACAAGTGATATGAAGAAGCAATATAGGGAGTGAATGCACTACTATTAATATAAGTTATCCAATATAGACTAATTATAAATGAATGAATGAATGAATGAATGAATGAATGAAGGGACTTGGTGAGGCCAAGGGTGATCAATGAAAAGGTGAGGGATTTCTAAGCTAATGAATGGGATAGAACAATCCATCCTTAGAAATGATTATATTAAAATATTTTAACTCTAAAACTTGATCACTTTTAGTGAGATTGAATGTGTCTAAGTTAACTCCTAATTTTACAATTTGATCTTTTGCATTGTTAGCTTCCCTAAAGAAATAGTTGTTATTTATTTTATCAATTTTATTAATAAGGGTGAATGCAAACCTATGAATACACCCTAGCTTCCAATTTGAAATGGACCCTTTCTTAAGCATCGTGAGATGAGTTGTGAGTTGTCTTTAATCTCAAGCCTAGAGAAACTCTTAGAATATGCCATTTGAATTCCCATTGAGAGGGATGATCATTATGCTTTATCATTAGTAGCTTTGGATAATTGGGTGGATAAAGTTACTAAGAATGATCCTTTGTGATCCCATAGAATACATCATACACTTTTTATCCTAGGGTTGCCCTTTAAAGCATTGCTAGAATTGAGTTTAATTAACCCAATGTGGGTTGGGGGGTTCCAATCGATGTTCTGAAAAACTTGTTTGATTGTTATTACCCCATGAATAGTGCTTAACTTCAAAATTTAATACAGTGATCATCTTTATTATGAGAATTTAGAAATTAATTTAAAATATAAAATAGAATTATAATTTGTTTATGTATAAATATATTTGCAATATTAAAAATTTAATATATTACTTAAAATGTTAATATTAATTTAGTAATTAAAAATTAATCTTAAATTTATCGCATTTTTTCAATGACATAATTTATCTTTTTTTTAAATAATTGGTAAAAATATGGGTTTTTGAAGGGATCATACACTTTTATAGAAACTAGAAAAGATAAAGTATAATAAAAAAACACTAGTGTCTAATATATAACATTACATCAACAAAACGACCGCACATGATCAACCTAACATTGGTAATAGTACAAGAAACATAGACAATAGTAAACTAAAGAAAAAGTGGCTGATAAGGCCATAAAGACTCTCCATGACCTCCCAATTATCCTTCAATGTTTGGAGTTAGTTTTCTAAGGACACATCCTCAATCAAATGAGTTTCCTTCTCATGATTCCTCTTCTTTCCCCTCTTCCTTTTATAAGGGTCTTCTTTAAATCACTTAATCCAAATTATTTTTGATGGTTTGCATATCATTATCCACACTCTCCAATGGATTATTACCTTTAGAAATGTCTTCTTTAATCTAACATATATCTTTAAAGAGGTCCCATCAAGTAATGCCCTTTAGAGGCCTTATTTTGTTGTTGGCTTTCTCTTTATCTAGCTACATCTTCATTTAATTGAAATATTTTTAAAATATCTTCTTCTCAGTAAAAAATCATTTCATAATGGCCATTTACAATTTGAGGGCCTTCTGTGAGTAGAGATTCCTGGAAATTCCCATTAGAGAATGCTAAGTAATGTAGGTGTGAAAAGTAAATAAAAAAATTATAATTTAGATGTAAATATAACAAGTTAGAGTATTCCTTTTGGTCATACTTAGTGATTATTTATAGAAATGCATTTTTGAACACAAATAATATTTGTTATTGTTATATTATGAAGCACATTTAAATGAAATAAAGTATATGTGTGCATGGATCATGTACATAAAAGCATTCAAAGAACCATCATAAATTATCTATATTAATCCCTCATAATCAATTTTTTTATCATTTACACTTGAACACTATTTAAAGAGATTACAAAGGCTTTGTCGCTTCACATTCTAGTCCTTTCATTTCTTTTCAAAAGGAGTATTTATGTATTTTACAAACTTATAATACACAACCATGTGTTGAATACATATAAAATGATGTACAACATACAAAATACTACATATCACATACGTTTCATTCATATGTACCCTATGATTTTGCATTCATGTATCTACTACCACCACCACCTTCAATTTTTCAATCCTTCTAGACTAGTCTTCCACTTTCACAATCTTCTTCTTTCCCTTAGAGTTAGGGATGGACCCATGAGACAAGGAATTGGCATTATTAAGGTCAATATCATTGAAGTACAAATGATGGATATCCACTGAAGGGTTGAGAATATCTTCAGCTATTTCAATAGGCTTTGACTGCTTAGGTGCAACCATTTTTCCTTTATCTTAATGTTTTAAAATTAGTAATTTTTTTTTGAGAATGTAAAGAGTCTAGAATAGTTCACTTACTCTATGTTTTATAATAGATTCCATCTAAATTAAAAAATCCTTACATAAATTATTTCCTATGTTTTACCCTATTTTTTATAAAACACTAATGTGTGATTAATAATTGTTATTATATATTATATAGGTTTAAAATTGGACATATCAAAATGCTAAAGATGTACAATATAAAACTATTCAAATTTTGACAAAGATGTTAAACATAGAAACTCCTATTTTTAGAAAACACTAGGAAGGATAAATACTTATCTCACACACTTATCCCTACTGACTAATTTTACTACTTGTCTATGAATATCAAAATAAGAGAGAATTATGTAAGTTAAATTTTAAAATCAAGAAAAATATATAATTTGGATAGGTCTGATTAAGTGGACCATAATATAGCATGCTGTAATATATTGACCACAAACTCATCTTAATTTATTGTGATAGTTAGTAAGTAGAAAAAGTTAGAGAAAGCAATAATATAGAAATGAAAGAATAAAATAACATAAATAATAGATGTTCTAGACATGAGTGTAACAAGGAGATAATGGAATAATGAGCTCAAGTCCATTGATTGTGGACTCATATGAGTTGATTGTTCATTTCAATGAAACACTGCACCTATTGCACCTACAGATGATGAGAAATATGATAAATTATGCTTAGATTTTGGTTGTGTATAAATAATTATTTAAATTCTTTTCTATTTTAATCCCTTAGAGCACTTTCATAGCTTTAAAATCTACAAGAAAAAGAAGGGATTGTAATGGGTTTAGTTGACGTCAATCACCTCCTTGATGCTTAATCACTATGTTTGTATCTAATAATCTAAAAAGGGAAATCAAGCCCACATAGTTCTCCAACATAGACTGAATGTATGATTGTGATGCTTTGACTATATGTATGCAACTAAAATATGGATTTTATACTTGATAGTGATAGTTCTTTAATTGATTTTGAAGGATATTGACTTGAATTATGACTGTTCATTATGAATAAAGCAGAATTTGGGCACAATAGGGAAGATTTGCTCAATGGGTGGAAATGTATATGCTTGTACTAAGTCAATCAAAAGTGGGGAAATGAATGATTTTTGACATGTATTTATAGGTGAATATTTCAACAATTTACTTCAGCTAAATTTATGTAATGTGTAGGAAGACCCAAAAGTTTGATTTTAAAAGTGGAAACTAGCCATTATTTGGTGCAGGGCATGACTGACCTAAGTGGACATTAACACACTATGCCTCTATCTACTTAAGAAAGAATTATCCATAGATATCAGAGCCCTAAGTACAGATTTTAAGAAAATTTGATGGTAATTTAAGATAAGTTGATAATTTGGAATTGAAAAATTATGTCATATGGTTTAGAATGTGTTAATAAGTAGCATTATGAAGTACCGGTGACCAAATTTATTTATCTAAATTACCTTCCCCTTTATTATAGTAAGGAAATTTATACAGTAAAGGAGAAATAATTGAACCCAAGTGTGTAAAACACAATTTGACTTTCATCATATACTTAGATTGTGTGGGGAACTAAAATTTATCAAACCCTATAACAACTTGTGAAGTAGTCATTTTGTTCTTTTTAAATTTGAGAAATCTTAACTTTGAAGAAATGAGAAATTGAAAAGAGAGGAAGGGATAAGTATGCCTATATATAGGTGAAACCCATTTGTCTTGTAAAATTTAAATGAAATGGAGAACCATGCCCCCTTATTGAAGTATTTGGATAATTTAGTTGCTTATATAGAAATGTTTTTGAAGAGTTGAGGGTGATAAAGTCTCAAATTTTAAATATAAATAATCAATCCCATGAGTAGGAAATATGCATTATTCAAACTCTCAATATGAAGGAATATTACCCAATGCACTAACCCGAAGAAGGTGGAATCATTCTAGGTTTTGTAGAAGTAATGCCAAGGCTATTGAGTGTCACTAGACTTGAACACACATTACCCACACATATTTGAATCACACCTCTATAGATAGATAGATATTATAGGATTACATGATCAAAAGGGAATTCATGTTATTCAAGCCCCCATCATGACTATATTTATCATATAATTTGTTTTGAAATGAATTTTTTGCCATTGAATTTTCATATTTTGTTCTTTTGAAATTTACAAATTTTAAAACTTGAAAATTTGAATTTTGAATCTTTGAGTAATCTTGATCATGATTGAGAATCATT
>JARHVA010003128.1:1470000-1500000 GCA_037957365.1 Torreya grandis
TAAGAAATTTCATAAAACTTTATCTTGTAATTGGTTTAATTCTCCAATGAATTGTAGTGGGAGATCGTAAAACAATCTAAGTGCATAATATTTGATACTTCTTGGAAAGAGTTTTCTAAGTAATTTGTAATTGTAAGCTTAATCTAAACATGCTACATGAAAGAAATGAAGATGTTGTTTAGGATCACCTTTACCCATATATAATGGTAGATTATGTGATACAAATCATGTTGCTAATGTGTATGAGTCTATTTCAGGTGTTAAAGGATTATGAAGTAGGTTATGATAATCCATTGCACAAGTAACTTTGGATATACCATGCTCTAATTTTAATATTTTGGCATGTAAGGATAGAATAGTTTACTTAAAATGAGACATTAGGGGAGGTTAGATTTGTAACTTTTGTGTTCTTTATAGGAGGTGTATATGATTCCCTTGTAGAGATAGTCATGTTGATATGTTGTAGACTAGGTGATGTCCCCATACCCAAGGATGTTGGCATATACATACATATAGGGGTTAATATAGGAAAAATAAAAATGGTATTAACTAGAGAATTTTTTAAACAAATGATTTATGACTTTGAAATGCATCATTTGAGTTGAAGCAATACCTACTTGGTATGTAGTCTTAGACAATATGAGTAACTAGACAACTTTATCCAATTATGTTGGAACTTTCATGATTATATTTATTATCATATATAGTATCATTATCTTGATTATAATTTTATTTATATGACTCCAATTTAGATATATTCGATGAGGAAAGATTATACTATAATAGTTCTTCTTAGAATGATGAATTATGCTTCATGGTGCTTATACATGGAGATTTTGATCACATAACTAAATCATATACCATTTATATATGTGCAAGTTGATGCTCCCACTAATCCAATTAAGTAAAATTATGAATATGTTTTTGGTCACTTATTGATGCACATTTTCATGGATCTATACCACCATGTGGGGAACATAAAGTGTCCTATCACTATTTGGATTACTCTTCAAAATATTTTTGAAGACCATTATGATTAGATTGTTATCTCTCATCATCCTCCTATTATCTCTTCTAAGATTGTACTCTCTCTTCCTATGCCTATTTATTGTGATGATTCATTCCTATCGGACATCACTCTTATCTTTTTTGATTCACCACTATAGGATGAAATTCTTCTAGACTTGAGATGTCTCTTTATAGAATCCACATTGGTTCATATAAAAAATGTTAATCTTCCAAAGCCATCACATATTTTTACTTTAGAGGATTATGATGTCTTCAATGAGAGTAGACCTATTGAGAGAATCGATGACTCATGTGTTATTATGGATATTCATTGTACATATCTATGTGCTTCATATGTAGTATATTCTTCAATTTCTAGTGTTGTTAAGCCAAACTATTCACTTCAAATGGACATTATTTTCGTGAATGTTCCATGTTAGTCTTCTAACATGTTTAATTTAATAGCATTACCTTTAGTGTTTATGCAAGATCTTTCCAAACCTATGCCACACCTCAAATTTGGACCACTTTTAGAGATATTCATATTGTTGCCTTGATCTTTTATTATAGAATGAGTAGACTTCTAGTACAGTCATAATGTTTTTCTTATAGTAAAGGGAAGAAAATTTGTTCAATGTAGATGGAGATTTTTCAGTCTACAAGTAGAGGATCTCATCATCGACATTGATAAATTTATGATTTGTCCTTGGATTATCAACAAATTTAACATCATTATCTAGGGAGATTTATAGTTATCTCTTTAATTTGTACTTGGGTAACTTATATGGTCTAGTTGTTGGGGCCTAATGATTCTACCCACCTGAGTTATGTTTAGGGGGTATTACTATAGATTTTTATTTCATTTTAATGTTTTTCATACATGTTATTTTGTTTGATTAGGTGTTATTAGGTCATTATGGAAGATAATACCACATGCATGAGGATTTTGGGTCATGCCTATCTTCCACCTATATATGTACCTTTACTAAAACTATTTTAATTAATTTAATCTTGCATAGTTATGAATACAAGTGGGGTTATCATTAAAATATAATTTTTGTATGTTCGCTTTACCAGTAATCAACTATTCAAAATTTATATCAAAATAACCCAAAAATTGAAGTAAAAATGGATAGAGATTTGTATATGTGCTTCTTAATTGATGCCTACTTCCATAAAAGATTCATTAACAACTTAAACATGTTGAATCAGAAGTAAATTATTTTGAATATGATATGAAATCCATGAATCCAACTCAGTTAATAATACCATTGAATATATATACCAATTCCTTTTATAACAAAGATGAAGATAAAAGTGCAGATGAAATTTATGGATTATATAGAACCTCAATCTTGTACACTTAGAAAACTCAGACATTGGTTATTTCTCTCAGTTTTATACCTTTCCTACTTTCATAAGTCTTGCATGTACTCTATCTTGTTCCCCTTGGCCTATCTCTTGGTTTGATCAATATCATGATGATGACCTAGATCTTATATTTTGCCTAGAATGCTTAAAACTTGCTTGTTTCCCACCTCTACAAGTTCTATGTCTATACTTACTTTCATGTTCCTTAGACATTAATTTCTCAAATAGACACTTGCAATGATACAAGCGTCCTACTATAACACAAGTGTCCATTACCCTAAATTTATCTAATTATCAAATAAAATATATGCTAACAGTCGACCTAAGATATTTAATGTGAGTTACTTCTCCAAAGGTATTGATACAAATACAATATTAACCCTCATTCATTCCTCACCTAGAAAATACCTAAAGAGATCAAGGCAACTCATTAAAATCATTCTATCAAGAATTTAATTCAACAAAGATTCCATATTTTATCTTATTTCCATATTAGTCATAGGGAAAACACACTATAATTATGAAATACTTAAGGATTAGTCCAAGAGATATATTTTCCAAGTTACAAGTTATGTCCTTCTTGTACTTGATTTTCACATATTACATGATTCACATAATAAGAACACATAGGGGAGAACTACATCAGTCTAAGGCCCTATTCATAGTATTGGATATGTAAGTAGTGATCATTGATATAGGGGTATTTGGGTTCAGCTTGACATAATGTACCCACTAACCCATTTTCCCCCAAGGTCACTATGAAGTTGAATAACTAGGGTCTTGCAATTTCATGAGGAGTGACAGTCTATGACCTAGATTTAAATACACTAAATTGAAGGTGAAGACAAAACCATAAGCATCCACACGGTTGAATCTTTCTCTAATAAGAATTTCATATAGGAAACTTGTGTCATGCTCAAATAGTAGTGTCAATGTAATTGTCCAAGGCTGATGCTAGTGTCCATATCTCTAGAAGTACTTAATCTAGAATTTGGTGACTATATCAAAATCATGTCATAGTCTAATTCCTACCTATTCTAGATCCATAGTTGTGTCAACATCAGAGCTATCTAAGTGCATTACCTCTTTGTCATTTCCATATCTAGCATAGTTATACTTACTATTTTTATCCTATCTTAGTTTAATGAATTCAAAATATGTTATATCTGAGTTTTAACATATGATTAGCCTACTATAAAGATATTTTATCACCCTTTTACCTTATAATCTATACCCTTTTATGCCTAGATAACCCTAATCTATATATTTTTAGGGTTAAATTTTTGGTGAACCTGATATTTAAACATCAAACCCTTAGAAAATTAAGGTTTTCTATTTTTTCCTAATTACTATACTTTGTTAAAAATATTAAATTTTTCATTTGTAAAAGTAAAGGAAAATGTTAATGTAAAAACATGATTCCAAATGGAATATAAAGAAACATTAATTACTCATCTCAATAATAACAAGAGCTTTATGGATGCATTTTTATATGTTCTAATAGATGAAATAAGTAAACATTATAAAACTAAGGCTTCATCACCTAGTGATTGTGAATCCTTAGAAGGTACTATGGCTAATTCCATACCTATCAATCCACCTAAAACTATTGGGGGCACATGATATGTATTTCAACCTTTATTTATTGAAACTACTAGTGCTACATCTACCATATGCCTAACAAATATTTCAAATCAAATACTATTTTCTATGCCTATTCTAACCATGATTACATCCCCTTTGGTGACTACTCAGCTCACTAATAAAAATCACAATGGATCCACAATTTTTACACTTATTCATGTTATAAATACCTTAGAGGAAAAGATTACAAACATTAAATAAAATAATTAAAAATACACTCATGACATTGATTCCTAAGATGTGTTACATAACCTTCTTACACTTTAGATATATTTACAACCTTTTCCAACTAGTTTTGTTGTGCCTAAGTTCACATTTTATGATTTAAAGGGTGATCCAAGACACTCATATTTTATCCTTATATGTGGCATGAGTTGACTATGCCTCTAATGATAAAAGTTTGACCAAGTTATTCCAAAGAAACTTCAAGGAACTATGATTTGATATGGTTCTATGATTTACCTCTCCAATCCTTAAAAGCATTCAAACCTCTTGAAGATTAGTTTTTAGAAAATAAAATCAGTAATATTTCCAGAAAGGATTCCTCTGTTAAAATTACCAAAATAAAACAAGGAATAAATGAACCTATCAATGAACATGTCTCAAGAGATAAGACAATGTTGGCTAAACTGACCAATCCTATGGGAGATAAGGAGTTGCAAGACATATTCAATTAAAGTTTTCTTTATCCTTTACATGATTAAATTATTTTCAATAATTTAAAATATTTTAATGACTAATTCTATGTTGTATGGGACCATGAAATTAAACATATTTCATTGAATAAGCTCAACTATGTAGCAAACACACCAACTGTATCTACATCAAATGCCAAATTTACAATCAAATCAAATTATAAGGTAAAACATCATGATCCTAAAAATAAAGCAACCATCATGATTAACATAGTTTCAAAAAAGCCTAATCAGCTTGTCCTATCTAATGCACCAAGCAAACAATTTACATGCTTACCTGAGTCTCTTATTTCATTAATCCCGCTACTAGTAGAGTATCATCTTATACCTCTCCCTCATCTTATAGAGGTTGATATAAATTGATATATAACCAAAGGATATGATGTGAATGCTTGTTTTAATATCACTAGGGATTACGACATTATATAAATAAATGTTTTACCTTGAAGCATAAGATCCAATACCTTATTGATGACCATAAGATTACATTTGATGATCCCCCCCAAAGAATCAAGTTCACAACCTACTGATCATCATAAATAAAAAATATTTAACAATCATTTACAAAACCATTCTAGGAAGGAACCAAAAGTGTTAATGGCATATAATCCACATACTCTTCCATCATGTTATGGGTACACATTAGATAGGATCATTGGGACTTATATATGACAAATACCTCTTATGGTTCATATACCATCTATATATTTTGATGATAGTGATATTAATAAAAATGGTACTGATATTAATTCTTTATTCATTCAAGCATATTTTGATAAACACCTTATACTTGGTGTTATGATTCATAATGGTACAAGAGAGAACATGCACGCTAACGTTAATTATGCACTTGGATTATACTCATCATGATTTTCATCCTTCTACTATATCAATTAGAGCATTAAATGTGACCTCCTATAAGGTTTTTGGTAAAATTAACTTGCCTTTATAGGTAGATCGTGCACATGTGGTCACTACCTTTTCAATTATACATTCCATGAGAATATTTGATACGTTATTAGGAAGAATTTGGTTACATAAACTTTAAAGAGTAACTTCTATAGTGTATGGGTGTGTTAAATACATTCATGCCAATTGGGTAATTGGAATTTCCAAAATCCCATATGATCATCTTCTTAAACAATAAAAACTTATACACAGGTAGATAACTATCAAATGAACTAAGGTTAATCCACTGTAAAATGGTAAGTAATAATCAATCCCATTTACTAGGTGCTAGTACTTGATAGACCATTACATCAAAGACATATATTGGATTCCACATAATCCTCACCTACTATACACCATGTTTAGATATCTAGAACACCATGCATGTTCATATTACTATTATTCTAAAGGAACCACATAGTACTCAATGATGGGTTCCACAAACCCGTACTCCTATTTCTCCATGATAATAAAGTCCTATTTTACATATGTAGAGCATAAAAAATACTATAATGATAGATATTGCACCTATACATGCTCCTAAAAAATGTCACCATCTTATTCCACCATGTTCAAAATGGGGAGATATTTATGACCACCCTGTAGATGGTATCATAAAATAGTACTCTTCACATATTCCAAAAGTACCCAAAAAATATAAAACATTTAAAAGTACAACAACATTTTGGGCATGTACATACTCTATTATTCCTTGGCATATATGTGTTAGATCCATGTTTATGGATGGATATCAATTAATCTAACATACACATATGTCATGCTTCTACTTGAGTGTGATACATGCATACACATATGCATGATCTATTCTTATTTTAGATGTTGGGCCTTTCCTCATCTCATATCATATGGACATTAGGTGATTTAACCTTATGGTCAGGATACTTCTAGGTTATATAATTTTATGGTCATTCAACATTATCATGTTTCGAGTTCATATATGTGCTTACACATTCCTTTATCCATGATTATATATTTCACACGGTACTTGATATGATATGTAATTGATAATTTTTGCTAACACATTTGATCTATAGGATAATATGACATGTTTATGCTAGTTTCTCATGCTTTCCTTTATATACTTCTTTGAGTGTTTTGCCTTATTATTTTCTCACTTTTTTGAGCATTTGGTTATGTTCCCTTGTTTGTGGCCACTATGCGTTTGCTTTCTTTATTTGACATTTTAATATGTCATTGTTTTTAGTAATGACATTTGAACACGTCATCCTTGCTCTAGTGGACATTGAATTTTCATTTCCCTTTGATTATGTGGAATTTGAACATGCCCCTTATTTGTGGTCTCCTTGGACCATTGCCTTTTGACATGATTTTGAGTGATCTTGTATGTGTTCTTGATTTGCTTGTTGAGATTGTATTGTTACTATATAGATGTTGCCATGATATGTATCATACATCTTATGTTTTCATGTGATCACACTATTATATGCACTTCAAAGTTGAATTTATATAAACATATTCTTCTATATGTTACATGTTCCATTCAAAGATTATACAATTATCTTATCATTTTAAGGCATTGTAACTATCAATTTTTATTATTTAATCACATCAAGGGGGGGAGGGGGGGATATGTCAGTGGGGGCATGTCATAGAGGTATGTTAATAACATTTGGCCTAGTTTTTAGATTTAGTTGGGAGCATGTCATATAGGCATGGTTTCCATAGATTCATAGTTTTAGATTCAATGGGGGAATGATTTGGAAGCATGTTCTCCACATTTAATCAGTATTTGACACACCCAAATTTAGTAGGGAATTTGTTTGAAAACACATTCTCCACATTGGTAATTATTTCAATTTTCAAAATTTTCCATATATAGTGGGGAAATGATTTATAAGCATGTTATCCACACTTACAGAGTTTATGAATTGTCAAAAGCACATAGTTATATAATTCATATTCAAAGTTGTGGGATAATTTTATACATTAGTACCATTTTTATACACAATTTTAGCATGAGACATATCTAAGGTGCATATTCTATGCAATGTGTACCTAATGTTACAAAATAAAAATCATTTTTAGATTTTAAAACACTCTTAGCAACTATCATCACCCACCAAGATGGATTTATACATACTATATTAATCCAATCTACTATAGTAGTTGGTTCAATTTTGGTATGGTTGAGGTAATTAAAGCACTCACTCTTGCCAAATTTTCATGTAACACTTGATTGTATCATCTGACCTTATCAATTTTCTAGTATGAGCTTACCTTGTTAACTAATGCTTACTAGTTATAAGTATGAGTGGGTTTCATGTGTTAGAATAATAAGTGTGTAAATATCCTCAAAATTGTAAATGAGAGAAGTTTAAATAGAATAGAAAACTTAACAAAAATAATCCAAACCATTCAACACATAAGACACCAATGTAATGTGGTTCACCCAATGGGCTATGTCCATGTAAAATTTTTCCCATCCTTAATTATTTATAGCAACAATAAGGAGAATAATCAATGACAACACCCTATCATACCTCACTCTAATAACTCAACCTCTTGTCTTCAATGTACAAATGAAAAATTACATCAAGCTTAAAACCAAGCTCACAACCAATCTTGAAAAGAAGACTTAAAAGTCTTCACCTCCTTATAAGAATGGAAGAATGCAAGGAATACAAAATATAAAGAATAAGCATGCTTTATCATTTACATGAGAGAAAGAAGAGTGAAAGATAAATAAATGAGAGAGAGAGAAAATATGAAACCACATTCTATGTGGGTGCATAAGTGGTCCATAAAACAATATATTCCACTAGTGCATAGTCCAAAACATAGTGGAAATACTTTAGACAAAATGCCACCCCCACTCCATGTGATAATTTGTCTTTATCCTAAACTCAACCACTAAAGATAGATGATGTTAAATCATCTCTTGTATTTAACCAATCACTAAGATAGTGAAGACTCCATAAAATTTCACCCCAGACACCCACTTATGTCAATCACACATGGATATTTGGGTCCTTGTTTTTCCACATGCATCCAAGTGAAAAAGTAAAGGCACCCATGTGACTTAGTGGAGAAGGGTGCCAAAATTGACACCTCATCAACTTCAAAACATGTAAGATCCTCTATGAGCCATGCCACATCACTTACATGCACATAACTTGAATGCCACATCACCTACATGCCATGTCACCATGAATAATAACTATGAATAGTGTCTATGAATAGTGAATTCACACCCAACATTATGCCACTAGAAGTTAATATACACAAATGTATACTATTTCTAGCTATTGCATCCCCTAAAAAAAATCCTCGCTCTGATCTTCTTCATCCATGAAGACCAACTAGAGTTGAACATAACTTAAACTTCACTCTTACAACTATCTTGCTCATAATATCTACAATATGTTCACTAGTATGGATCTTCTCTCACTTCAATTATTCCTCCTCCAGTACTATCTGAATGGAGTGATACCACCACTAAATGTGTTTTGTCCTAGAGTGAAATATTAAGTTTTTTTCTAGATGAATGGCACTCTAACTATCACTAAATAGTATACATTTTCCTTGTTTATGTCCCAACTCTTCCATTACCCTCCATAACTAAATCATTTCTTTGTTCACTTCAATAACTGTAACATATTTAGCCTCTATGGTTTAAAGTGCCATAACCTTCTATAGTTGTGATATCAAACTAACTATTGTACCACCTACTATGAACACATATCCAACTAACTTTTTAAACTAGGTAACAATGCTTTTGAGCTCAACCTTCCTTCTTACCTTGGGTTGCATATAATTAAATGCATAATTGTTGTACCATTACTTTGCACTTATGTTGGATACTTTAGACATGGAAAAAACTATTTGGTAGACATAGATCAATCCATATTGTAGCATCCCAATGTAATTGGATCAATTGATAGACACCCAAGTCAAATTGACATGCCAATAATAGATCCCTATGTTCTAGATCATCAAAACAAGTCAATTTCCTTCCTATAGAAATTTTAAAAAGTGCAAGTTGATAATTTATTTCCATATATTTTACCTTAGTTGCATGTAGTTTCAACCATTGCTCTTCAAGGAAGGATGACTAGTCATAGATGATCTAGGTCACTAGATCTTACTTTAGTTCATGACATTTACTTAGTCAACATCTACTTACATTGATGGCTTTTGCATTGAGGGTGGATTCTAAGTCACAATTGACAAGATATAAGTCTTATTTAGCATTAGCACACAACTCATATAGTGTTGATAATATTGTAGCATACAATTTATCAGTCATGATAGTTGATGATACCACTAAAATCATTAATTATGAATGGTTGTTACCAACTCTTGTAATGGTTCAACTGATGCTTAGTCTCCCTCCATTGTAGATTGTTATACACTTCCATTCTTTGTAGTTGGTGTAAATAGAAAATAATAAAGTTAGAAGGTACATAAACACCATACATCTAATCTCTAGAATTTTTATAGAACTTAACATAATAAAACTTTTCTATTACAATTTTACATCTATTATCAATTGTGCTCTTCTTTTCTTGTTCATTATTATATTTCGTTTCAATATTTTTATAATACTACAAATCGCTTCCATAAATAACCCTCTTAAATTCACTTAAACAGATCATCCCCGAAATCTCCTCATGGATGTCATATCAAAACCCTTACTAATGTTTAACAAAGTTTTAAAAAATTGTTCATAAAGCATAGTCAAATAAATTAATAGCAAAGTAATACATAGAAAAGATGTTTAACTTACTAATTTTCCCAACACTAGTATTGAAGAAAAAACACAACAAAAAATGGAAAGCCCATAAAATGAGATCTTGTTACATGGAATAAGGTGGAAGGTGAGAAACTAAAATGCATCAAGTCACGTGAAGAATAAATGCCTTCAAGTTTTTTGGTAGTGAAAGTTGTTGAAAACATTTACCAAACAATGCACCTACCTACCCTTAACAAAATGTTCAACCTAAATTTTATAGATTTATTAGGTATTAATCCATGAGTAACACAAATGATACACCACACAATTATTACACATAAGTCACTATCAAACCTATGGTCAAAATTGTGGTGGCTATGTTTAGAAGTGTTTCAATTGTACTAATATACACACACACACACACACACACACACACACACACACACACACACACACACACACACACACACACACACACACACACACACACACACACACACACACACACATATATATAATTTTTTCCCATCATATCAACTAAATAATATTATAATAATAATAATAATAATAATAATAATAATAATAATAATAATAATAATAATAATAATAATAATAATAATAATTATTATTATTATTATTATTATTATTATTATTTCAACAAATTATTATAGAAATCAATTTTTACAATAATATTTATAATGTTAATTAATTTTTATAAATTTTTTTGATGTATTATTCAAAAAAATTCTTTATATATTATAAGGATCATTTAAAATGATTTTTAAATTCTAAATTTAATCTTTATTAGATATTATAAATTAAAGTGACAAATTTAAATAGGTTTATAAGACTTTATTAATTAATTTTCAAATTTTTTAATTAAAATTGCAATAAAAAAAATAAGATAAGATATTACAAAAAATATTTCATTTCTTATTTCATAAATAATTTATACATATATTATATAATATGTTATTATATATTTTATTTTTTTGTTTAATATATGTAGGTGGAAAGTTCAATTCGAAATCAAGAGGAGTTAAGTTTTCAAAAACATATTTTATTGTTTTGTTTAATATTTATGTATTGAAAGTTCAACTCAATTGATAGGAATTAGGTTTTTAAAAATATATGTATTATATATTTAATATGTTTTCCTAAAAAAAATTGAAAAGTACTTTTTATTAATTTAAAAGAAAAATTAATAGTACAATGTTAGTCATATAAAAAAATGGGCTGAAAATTCACACCTAAAATACCAAACCAAGATAAAAAAACTCTCAAGAGTAACCAAAGTCCAAAATAACTGGCCACAAGTGGTCAATAACCACAACTAAATTAACTCAAGTGCATCATAATCAATAAATGATAATAGAATAGCATAAACATCAAGGAACACATTAAGTAGCAACTACAAACATAGTGTCTAGAGGAGGAGGTGGAGGTGGAGGGTCCTGAGGCTTCCCTCCCTAACCATCCTGAGTGGAGAGATCTTCATCCATAAGGAGGGGGTCCTAACCATCAACTTTGTAGTTAGTGTTAGCATCATTCTACATCTATGAATCCTAGTGGGAAGGAGAGATGGCTAGCTCTAAATGTGAGAACTTGTCATATAAAGGGGACCTCGACTACTCTTCACCCCTCCTCATGTCTCCCCTACTCCACCACTATCTATACCTATTTTAGATCCTCTTGGAGGAGATGGCTAGTGATATAAAGGAGAGGATCTCCTCCAACTTTAAGACCTCCAACTATAAGAGTGGTCATGTTTTCCATAATCTCATTATTAAAACATACTTGATTTCTAGATTTCTAAATCTAAAATAAAATATCACTATAGAAAATATGCAAGAATCAGTTGTATCTTGAAAGTAGTAGGGTAAAATTCCCTAGGAGAGCCATTTTCTAAGTGAGTATCTCAGGCTTGAAAGGTTTGAAAAGGGTATGAATCCATCCCCAGACTGACTCAACATGTGGGCAAAACCCAAAGAGGTGTTTGATGGTTTATGGGTATTGATAGGTTAAGCAAGTGGGATTAAGAATATCCATGTGCTTGAGCCAATTTACTATGGACAAGCCCTAATAAAGAATACACCAAAAGAAGTGAGCATTTCTGGGTTCAATAGAAGATGCCCAAATGTTATCAAATTTCTTGGCCCAAACCCAATGAAGGGATTGGAGAGACTATCAATGATCAAGAGCCTCTATGTCAATATGTTGAGGGGATAGTAAATTTTACCCTAGTCAAAGGTAATAATGATAGGATGGCATGGATATAGGCCAAGACCATTCCTTCCACCACAACATGAGAGAGGAATCTCCAATATTGTGTAATTACTTATCTGGTATGGAACTCTATAATTCAATAATGGTTTTAAATCTTCCTTGTTAAGCTAAAATTTGGCGTTTAACATAGTTAAATGAAGACAATCCATAGAGACCTTATAGAATATATGACCAATCATGAGCATACCCTTCTTAAATAACCTTAAGCTTTTGATCTAGGGGACCATTAAAAAAGGGACATTATAGAAGGTCAGATGAGGAGACCACCATAATGAATGGGAGTTTAGAGAAAGACCACTTCAAAATCCCTCCCCCACCCAAATAAGGTGATCTTTGATCTTTTCCCAGGCACTCTAAATACTCTACATGATAAGCATACCCCATACTCTAATAAACACTAGTAATATAAGTGCATTATGAAATCCTATGCCTTGCCAGGCTTTTTTGTAGAGAGGGCAACCTTGAGAACTGAAGTACCACAGTAAAATTGTATAGGATTCATTACCTTCTAGTATTTGGATGATCCATTTAGCAACAAGAGTAGTTACCTAAAGCTTTATGTCAATAAGCCCCAACCCACTAGCTTCTTTTGGATAGAAACAAATGGCCCAAGAGACTCAATGAAAGCTCTAGTGACCTTCCTAATTGGCACATTAAAAATATCAAAATATCTTTTCAAGTTTCATATAGGAGGCATTTGAGTTCTCTCAACAAGAAGAGTAGTAAACATGATTAGTCGTGAGTACCTTAGAGCAAATCTAGAATTTTCTAGCTAAATTCAAAGGCTTAATGATCTATAAAGATATTTTTCCTCCACTCTTTGAACCACATAGGACCGAAAATATGTAGGAGAGGCTCTAAAAGAAAAATGAATGCCTAAAAATTAAACTAAACCCAAGAGAGGATACATTACCATATATGTCCCTCCAGCCAAGGAGGTTTAGGTGATAAGGATTGGCAATAGCATTGGGTCTTATGCCATTAGATATGTGACCTAGAGGCAAGGAAAAAATATCTAAACAATCTATGGCTTGCTTGATAGATCTTTGTTTCTCCTATAGGGTGAGAAAGGAGTCATCAATAAAGTGCCCATTGATTAATTAACGGTCTAAATTACATAAATAGATCCCTATGACCAGACCTTTGGAAGCATAATTGGATAAAAGATAGATAAAAACTTCAACAACCAACACATAAAGTCCTATGGAGCTTATAGTGTTTAGACTGAGAGTTGATGATGGTGATGAAATCCCCAACATCTTAAAAAATCATATTGATAATATGAAAATGCTTGGGGATAATCCCTAGTGCCTATAGAATAGCAATAATAAAATGCCACTCAATATGGTCATGAGCTTTCACAAAATCAATCTTGATGAACAAGGCCTTTTGGTTGGAAATTATAGCCCATTCCATATCCTCCCAAATGGTAATAACATTTCCTAACATATAATAATGCTAAATGAACGTAATTTTTTCACTTAACATAATTAAGGGAGTAAATTCTTAATTCTAAGAGCTAAACCTTTGGCTATGATTTAGTAAGACAATTCAAAAAAAGTGATGGGTCTCTAATTGGTAATTACCTCATGATCTCATGCCTTAGGGATGTACCCAATATTTCCTTAATTGATGAGGTTGCCTAAGGAATTGGTTAGGACCACTTCATAATAAACTCTATGGAGATCAAGTCTAACAATATCCCACAAGGCTTGATAGAATTCATAGGGAAAACCATCAATGCCTAGGTATTTATTCAAATCCATCTACATAATATCTTCCTTAAGGTCATCGACACTAAGAGGTGAATCACAAACAACTCTCTAAGCTTCCAAGAATTTTTAGGGGACCACATCAAGGCATTAGGAGAGGGAACCCTCATGAGAACGGGATGAAGGTTGCACCACAAATACACCATGATAATGATGGAAAAAGGCTTAGAGTATATTCATAAGTGTAGTAAGCCTATCTGGATCACTTATAATGTATTTGATTTTATCAACAACTTTTATTGACCAAAGGAGAAAAAAATCCTTGATCACTTTGTCTCTTACCTTTAATTAATGCATCCTTGCTTAGAGTTGTTCTCCTATGGCCTTATAAACCTCTAAAACTTGGAGCTTGTGCCTCCACATGGTGGCCTGACTCTGTAAATGAGAGTTTAAATGTGCAACTTCTAACTCTTTTGAAACCCTAATATATTCATAATTTGTAGCATTCTAAATGTGCTACCTAAAAAGAGTCACCTGTTTACCTTAGATTCATAGAAAGCATTGTGGGTTATAGTGTCATACCACCACTCAATCTAACTAGTGTCCCTTATGGGCCTGGGGGATAAATTCTAAATCCTGGTGATATGAACCATAGTTCACTCATTTTGAGATGGGCAGTGTTGAGGTAGGACTAAGAACCCTTGGGTTTACTTGAGGGGAAGTCCAATGTATGAAAAAATAGATGGGATGTTGGCTAGATAGGAAAGAGTCTAAAATGATAAGCATAGGTTTTTCATGGATGGGAGTGAATGATAAAATGTCTTGCCCAACTAGGAGGTCATGATCAAAATGTTTAAAGACTTGATGTTCTCTCTAATGGAAATTGGACCGAGTGAACCATAGGGAATTTGAATCACCCCTTATAATATGATTTGGGTCAAAGACCCCAAGTTTATTTCTATGTAGAACCAAGATTCCCATTCTCTTGCATATCATGTCATGAGAAGGTGACATTCTTTGTCTTCCATAGATTCAATAATTTTAAATTCACCACACATAATCCAATGCACATTTGGGAGGGAATCAACTAACCATCTTTTGATTAAGGTGTGTTCCACAACATCATTAGATGTATATAGATTGAAAAGGCTAATGATGTAATTATCAAAGTCAAAAAGAGTCCAGACCATTTGGTGGATAGGGTTAGAACCCAAAGCAATAATATTTTGAGAAAAGTTAGGTGCTAATAGGGTGAAAAATCCCACCTATCCAACTTCATGATAGGTGGTCTAATATAGGGCCCCAAGCTAGATAGTACGAGTTATATAATGAAGTAAAAATCCACAAATTTAGACTTCTTACATGCGAATAATTTTCATGTGAGTAAAATGATGAAACTTATTCCTCACCATATACTTATAATTCAGATCAATGAGACCTTAAACATTCTAAGAATAAATTATCATTGTGAACATTTAAATTCATGTTATTTCAATTAGAGAGGTCTAAAATGGATGCAAATTGATTAAAATTCAGGCCCATAAGGGGAAAATATCCCATCTTGAAGGGTTTCCTTTTATTTTGCACATAATGCTCATCTATAGAGAGAGAGGGACTAGATGAGTGACACATGATAGCCTTATTATTGAGCATTAAAAGCCTTAGATCTACATTTGAATCATTCACCCTTGAAAGGGGTTATGATAAAGGAGTTGTAGGAATGGGAGATGAAGAACACATAAACTGAGTGGCCACCTATGGTAATTGAGAGATGAGAGGAGGGGGTTAAAATTGAGTCAGTGTTAGGGTTTTACTAGAAGGGGATGATGAACTTAAGCCTCCTAAGGTATATGATAGAGATGGTTGAGGTCTATTATTTCCACAAATAGTAGTATTTTTCTTCTTGGAAACCATGGTCTACCAATCAGAAGATGGGGGTTTTGTCTTAGACCCACTTTTTCCATAAATGACTATAGGAGTGGGGACCATTAGAGGCCATTCCCTTATCACATGGTGTGAATCCTGACACATGAAATAAGTGGTCATAAGTTTAATGTAGAGGACACATTGAGAGAACTAGTTGTTTCCCACTTGAATGGCAATAAATTATTTAATATCTTTGGCTAGGTCAATTTCAACATATATGCTTCTTTAGGGCTAGGATGCATATAAATTTGGTTGATCATGGTAGATAAAGAAGCTCAAAGGCTTGATAAGTTGGTCAATAAAATTACATAGAGGTAGAGGTTATCCTAGAAACTCTATCCAAATTGGGATTTTAATCTTCACTTGTTCAGAGACTTGTAAGTCCCTAGTCCAATAGGAAAAACCAACCAAGGTGTTGTGAATTAAACATGGGCCATGGTTGATAATGGCTCTACAATGTTCAAGTTTTGTGAAAGGAAATAGGAAGAAACCCTTGGTGAGGTTTTGGAATCCTTCTAGTTTCACCCCATGGCCTTACTAATGGTTGTGAAACCATTGCTTCAAGAGGCTCTCAAGAGGAAACCAACCCACAAAATAATCAATAAGGGTAAAATTTTCAAAATAATGGAAAGCTTTATCAAACTCTTTAAGATGAGAACCACATATGGAAGAAGAGTATTATGGTTAGAATCAATACCTCATGGTAAACTTTTAGGACAAACTTTCAAGGTTGTTTCAATGCCATAGCTTCTATGGTTCCCAATGGTGGTACTTGCATCAAATGATGTAGGAGGGTTGGTGATGGACATTTAATATAGGGTAAGGTTAGTAACTTCCCAAAGGGTAGATGGGTATCCTAACTCAGTAGAGTAAATATACTATCATTAACTCTTACCTAGATTAGATAGATTGGTAGTTTGATGAAAAGTAGGGGAAAAACTAAAACCCTGTAAACCGTAAGTGATTTATAATCTCCTCTCTCCACTACTAGCTCTAAAAAAGCCATCTTTTATCATATTGTTTTATTTTCATAATTTTAAACTTTTTGATATGTCTACCTTTCCTCTTTTAAATCAATAAGATGTCATATGTAATATGTTTAAATTTACACGCATTATAAGGAATTATGATGGGTATGGATGCCTCTTTAACATCTAAGTTAAGTTGATGACATGTTGTTTAGCATTGCATTCAAATTCTATGAAGTTTAATAAGTGAGGGAATAAAATATATGCTCTCTAAATTAATAGGATATTTTTAGGCTGATATGATGAGATATTTATTAATATAGATGTGAGGATGGAGATATTATTATTCTTATCCTTAAAATGAGTTAATTAGTAATGACAATAAGTGGTGAAGAGTAGGGATGTATTAAAATAATGGAGGATAAAGGAAAATATTACTCATCCGATGAAAGGGGTTCACATTGATATAGGGTTCAAGAGGAGGCTTTGGATAATTTATTAAAAAAATTATTTGATGATGTATCTTCATGAATCTAAATGGAACCACTAGTGTTTAGTAGGGTGCTAAAGAAAACCACTAAGAGGCTAGAAGGCTCAGGGGTTCTATGGGTTATAAGAGATCTATATTGGCTATTTGGTTTACTGACTTGCATGAGGATGTAAATAGAAGTTTAAACCAAGTTGTGGCTATCAAAAACAAGCGAACCAATTACGTAATCTCCTTTAATAGAGCCAACCATAGTAAATCAAGTAGCTAAAACTATACTATGGATTACATAAACAATATGAAAATAACAATATTGAATGAAATGAGATAACCAATGAAATGTAAATCTATTAACTAAGGCACTTTGAATCTAAATGAAATACATTGTGATCAACAAAGACATTTTCAAGAAAAGGTTTAATCACATGCCTATTCTAGATTTGGGCTATCTTTTAATGCAATACTACTATTTTCTAACAACACAATACTTCTAGTTTTAGCAAGACAGAGAGAAAGAGTTTGTATAAGTTTTCTAGTATTTCTTCTATGTAATGATAAAAGATTGAAAAGAGAGAAATTTCATACATAAAATGAATATTTAAATCAATCAAATTACTCTTTAACTATGCATAAATATAAGAAACTTTAAAAACTATTCTAAGTAATGCACAAAATAACTATTTTACTAAAATAATATAAACCCTAACATGTATACCACTACAAATAAACAAAGAGTTTAACTTTAAAAAGTAAATTTCCCTCATATCAAGCTCAATAGAGATGTTTATACATTCTAACAAATGATTATCCAAGCTAGGAGGCAAGAGAGGAAGAATATCAGGCTGTGTATAGGCTAACTCTAGACTAAGAGCTAAGAGCTATAGAGGAGATGAAGGAGAGACCATAAATCTATGAGAGATAATACAAGGAGAACAAATGATAAGTGTAATGGAGTATTAAGGAGGTAAAGAGAAGTCCACAATATTTGGGAACACTATCAATAGCAAAGAGAATCACCAATGGGAGCAGTAGTAGAGTAGGGCATCCCTTTTCATAAAGAAAGAAATTGTGCCAAACAAGAATCAAGAGAGATTTAGGGAGGTAACTAAGCTTTAAATATGAATGAAATATGGAGATGATCATAGTATAGATTCAAAAAAATGGAGTAAGTGTGAATAGAGAGTGTGAATGAATGAGGAAAATCACCTATATCCAACCCTAATTTTTCAACAAGTAAAAAAACTAGCTATTTATGACCTTTTTGGACCAAAATGGGTAGTTTTCATGTGTTCTACCTATGTCACAGCGTAGGCCACAACCTTCATGAATGAAACATGTGGCCTAGTCTATGGGATTCCTACCTAAGCCATGTCCTAGGTCAAAAATGATCCTAGGTAGGTCAAAAGGTTCTTGAAAGGGCACTGTAGGGTCCCTAAAGACCCTGTCTAGTGTGAGAAAGTGCTGAGATGATTAGAAAATGGAAATAATATGAAAGAAAGGTCTAATAAAGTGGCTTATGACTCTAAGTAGGATAACAAGGGTTAATAGTCTAGACATGAGCTAATGTGTAATCATAGGGAGGAGCAGGGTCATGGAAAGTGTGATTACATATGCCCTTAAGGTACGATAAATTAGTGTTCAAATGAACAAAGAGTGTAATTAGTACCTGGAAGCCACACCAAAGAAAAAGAAGAAATGTACTAAAAAGATAACAAAAAACATTACTCGCACTTACCAGATAATGATGATGATGATGATGAAAGAATGTTGATGGTGCGATCCATAGGTGAAAGTGTAAATACTACATAATCCAAAATCCATCTCTATCTCTAACTCCAGCTCCTACCGATAGGGAACACAAGTGATATAAAATCAAATTATAATATCCAAAATGACATTCACTAAGGCATCATCCCTAGTATTCTCCCTTGAAGTGATATGGGTGAACTAGACATCCTCAAAGAAGGAGATCAAATAGTATGTCACCTCAAAGAGGGGGATTAACTCAGAGCTAAGGACAACCCAGATACTAGTGAGTTGAGACACAACTAAGAGTGAGTTAAAGAATAACTACACATAAAACACACCTAACTCATGGGAATCAATCAAGGTACCAATGATTATGTGATACTCAGTGGCATTAATCATCTCACTGATCAATATATGACTAGCTATAATAAGCTCATGGCCCCATGGATCATCAATAACCCAAGCCACAGCCATAGGTCCTAGGTTGCAACAACTATCACCATTGATGTGAATCACCACTAAGATGTGCACCATGATGGGGGTCAAGGATGTAAGATTGGAAACCTATTGTAAAGTTATCTCAATGTTAAGTGAATTAAGTGGGTTACACAAAAGAGTCAAAAATGAGACTAAGCCACAACCAAAGTGGTTAACCAACATTGGTGTTGGGAAGAGGCAACTAACAAAAGTTGGGGGAAGCTCAGAGAAGATGAAGACTAGAACAAGTCTCAAACTACCACAACTAGCTAACACCATCAACCTTCAACCATGATGAAAAAATAGAGAGGGAGTTAGAATGGATCGACTACATGAAAGCAGAGAAATAACTAACTAAAAGAAGTATAGAAAGTAACTTGAATACCTAGGTGTCTATGAAATGGGGCATGGGCTTGAGAGGTTAGTAGGGACTTGAAAGGGGTCTTAGGGACCAAAATGGGGCTAGAGAAGGCCTAAGGAAGCCTTGAATTAAAAACCAAAGGCTGCCACTGCACTTAAAACATGCCAAATCCCCTAATATAGAGGTCTTATGGCCTAAAATGCAAAAATGGGACAAATTCCCAAAAAGGGCCCACAAAAAGGTTGAAAAAGAGGCTAAAGGAGGGGAAAAGAGAAAAGAGGCCATTTTCACTTTAATAGAGCTAAAGGAGATCCCATGAGCAACCCAAAGCCTAAGCAGAGAAAATGAGGACATGAGAGCATGTTAGAGATGCATAAGATGGTCTGGGTAAGTCCATTGAATTATTTTTATATGGTTTAAGAGGCCCTAGAGATGTTTTCAATCATTATAGATGATTCAATAGGAAAATTGGATTAAATAAGAGTGAAAAATTATGGACTTGAGAAGATAGACAAAATGGGACCAACAGGAGCTCATTCTGTGGTCTGTGAAGGGAGAAGTGAGGAGCCCTAGGGCTCCCCAAGATGACCAAACATAGGTTTCAACCTAGCTAGGCTAGGCCACGGCCTTGCAGTGTGGTAGGCCACAAAAGTTATAGCTTTCCCCACTGTTAGGCCATGACTCTACCTAGAAATCCATGGTCCAGAGTAGCAAGGCCCCAAGTCAAGCCTCGAGAAGCTCAAAAGATCTTAAGAGCTCTCGAAAGGGGTTAGAAGTAGAGAGAGAAGGGTGAAACAAATAAGAATAGATAAAAATCATTTTTTGATCCATTTTACCCATTTCATGACTAGTATTCTAACTTGCTCACATGTTTCTCATTTATACAAACATGCAGAGATGTGAGCATACCAAAGGAGGGAGAGCCTTCACAGGAGAGAGAGCAGTAGGCTTAGATGGATAAGTTGTGTGAGGTCTTCAATTGGGAGAGAGTCCTACCATGGCTATCTAAAGAGGTGAATTCTCTACTTATAGAGGATCAGGCATGCTTATGGAGTGAAAGACTTTAGAGTCTAGTACTTGTAGCTTCACTATCTTATTCTAGATACTTGGTTAATGCACTAGCCACCACATGGGTACTAGAGAGACACATGTTCCATCTAGGGTCCAAGATAGAGGTCATTTTCAACATAAAGAACATATATTATATCTACAAAGTGGAACCTACAAGCATAGAGATAGACCTACTACCAGTAAAAGATGTAATAGTAGTAGAGATATACTTGGTGGGACCCCACTCTCAATGGAATAGCCATAGGGTTCAAATCACACAATAATAACTAGGGGTTCCACCACTCAAGATAGTGATAGTAGATAATTTGGTCAGGAGGCTCTATACTAGTCATAGTATAAGACAACTACCACTCTCATGGATAATATTTGTCTAACATGTAGAGAGAGGCCAAATACATGTTTGGGGATAGTACATCATAAATAGATTATACTAGTAGTTATATCACATTTGATGCATAGGTGTAGGTAGATTAACACACTTAGTCTACTCATGGCTTGGGCCTATGAGAGGTTCCCATTGATGAGGTCAAGGATACCAGATGGTAGTGATGCATACCTGACACTAGAGATAGGCACAACATGATCTACATAGTTCATAGATAGGGTTAGGCCCATGCAAACCACCCTAGATCTATACATAGTATTGGGCTATGTCTATGATCCATACATGTCTATGGAACTTATAAAGGATGCATCAATAAAGACCTATTTGGGCATGACTGAGATTTTAGGTCTATAAGGGCCATACCTTCATCCTTAAAGGCAAGCTCTGGTAGTGAGAGAGAGATGTGTTCATCCTAGGCCAATGAGAGCTGAGCACAGCTAGTAGCCATGACAGAGTGAGAGAGGAAATGATGGAGAGAGACCATCATGGTAAGAACCACTACCACTAGGAGGAACATGACCTATAGGGGTGTCATAGAGGCCATCCACACTACTAGGTAAGATAAGTGTATTTTCTAGATATCAATATATCTATAAGCTCATCCTAAATGATAACATATATGTAACTAATACATATGTTCTCTTTTTTTGTGTAGGAGACCATCCTAGCTAGAATGAGCACCAAGTGGACATACTACTGAGTGATCTATTCCCTGATGTGGTAAGAACACCACTGATAGAGCAGGTACCACATTTATCAATGAGGGTAGAGCCACATACTTAGTTTTGGTATATGGGAGAATGAACCTTATTTGAGCTAATGAGGACATGACACAAGATTCCATAGCTAGAGGTTGAGTCAGAATGACATGAGGCATTGGATTCAAACCATAGGGTTTCTAAAGAAAATACTAAGGAAAAACTAGTAAGAGTTGAGGCCAAGATCGATTGGCTATGAGCTGAGCTAGCTCAAGAGTAGACCAATGGAGCTAAGGCACCTAGAGTGAGGGTAAAATAGCTAGATGCATTGGAGGAGACTATAGCTTGCCTACTCAAGAGGTAGAGATCCAAACCTCCACCTAGAATATGACTATCATAGATACTACCCAATCATAGGTTGATTGGGTATACATATATAGTAATGCTCATGGTAGATTTTGGGGACTGTGAGCCCATGTGATGTACCTAGAGAATAAAATGTATTTTTGAGATATATATACATCCCTTTCTCATGATTAGCACATGTATGTATATGATTTTATGTGTGATATGTATGCTTCATCTAATGTAGACTACTTGCTATAATGTGATTAGATAGTATACATTGCTATTATAGAACCCATGTACACACACATATACTAATGACACAAAGGTAGCCGTGATAAAAGAGAGGAAAGGCTCACCTTACCACCATAGGAAAATTTATTAGAGTGACACATGGAACTTAGACATGGAATGTCTTGAGGAAGAACCCAGTGATCAGGTACCATAGGGGATTGCCTTCAAGGGTCAAGAGATGATATGCCCCATTCTCTAGAGAGGTAGTGATGACAAAAGGGCCTAACCACTTGTGAGCAAGCTTGACCTTCTTAATGTTTTACATGTAAAACATTAAGACCATACCACCTACTTTGAAAGGATGAGGGGACACTAACTGCTAGAATTGGTTATACTCAAAAGCAACCAAGCATCACTCATCTAATTTCTCAAGCTCATTGAGGTGAAAGACACATTCTTCTTCATCAAAAATATCTCCAAAGGTCTTAACCCACAATTAAGGGATTAGGACCTCCAAAGGAAGAACACCCATAGACCCATACATGAGAGACTATGGGGTTTCCCTTATGGCCACTCAAAAGCTAGTCTGATAGGCCCAAAGGTCAGGATAAAGCATGAGATGCTAGTCCCTTTTAGACTAAGCTACAATGCAGAGAAGCATCTTATTCAAATTTTTATTTGAATATCTTTATTTTCCATTTACCTAGGGGTAATGGTTAGAGGAGAAATTGAGCTTGAAGTCAAAGCATTCAGTGAGCTCACACATCTCAAGGCTTTAGAAGCTCAAACCATTATTGGCCATGATCACCATGGGAACCCCAAGCCTAAAAATAATCTAGGTTAGGACAAACTTAGAAATGGTCTTCCCACACATGCTGCTAAGAGGCATGGCCTAAACCCACTTCATGAAATAGTCACTGGTGGTGATGAACTAATGATGGCCATTAGAAGAGTCTGGTTTGAACTCTCAAACAAAATTGAGAACTCACATGAAAAAGGGCCATAAAGTTAAAATGGGGTGTAAGACGCCTGATGAGGAATTGATGGCATCCTCAGTGGTTTGGCACATATTACACTTCTTGGCATACTAAATGGAATCCTTAATAAGAGTGGGCTATTAGTAGACCATCCTGGTAATATGTTGGGTGGTATCCTACCCTCTTGGGTAACCATCATAAATGCTCCCATGGGATTCCTCAAGTGGTAGAGGAACATCCTTAAGGGTGAGGCACTACATCAACAGACCATCAAGACCTCACTTGAATAATATTTTACCAATAATGACAATATTATAGATATGATAATGTTCTTGAGAAGGAGCATCGATGGGACAAGACTTATTTTTAAGGTAACAAATAATGTCCCAATACCAATCACACTCAAAGACCTTAGCATAGTTGACCAAATAGACCATCCCATCCAAAAAGGCATCATCAACCAACTCCATGCTAGGATTGGGTAGTGGGCAATCAATAAGCTGATCAACCACAACCAAGCCCTTGGTGTACTTATGGTTGATGATGTGGATGTCAAAGTCCTAAAGAAGCATGATCCACCTCACAATCCTACTAGTACAGTGTGTCTTGATTATAAAGTAGGAGAGTGGATCAAATTGAACAATCACATTGGTATTATGGCCCAACATGTAATGTCTTAGCTTCTTTATGGTGAAAATGAGGGAGAGGCACTTCCTCTCAACTAGATAGTAGTTAACTTTAGTGCCAACTAGTGTATGAGAGATGTATTAAATAACTTTATTTGCCAGTGTTGTCCTTTTAAGATAGCATGCCCCTAATGGAAAGATCAATGATAGAGGTGTATAAGATGAACTTTTCCCCCTTAATGGGTGCCATTAGGATAGGAGAGTTATGAAGCATGCACTTCAATTCTTCAAAATCCACTTGGAATTTAGTGGACCATAAGAATGACATGTTCTTGTGGAGGAGACATGTGAGGGGTATGGATTTGTGAGCATACTCCTCAAGTAAATGTCTAAGGAAGTTGAGTCTTGAAAGAAAATATTGTAGCTAAACAATATTATGTAGGGAGCATCTCAAGGATAGCCTTGATCTTCTCAAGATCCACTTTAATTCCCCTCTATGAAATAAGGAATTTGGAGAAGAATTCTAATATAAATTCCATAAATTTACTTCTTGAGGTTGAAACTAATGTGATTATCTTAGAGATGCTAAAATATGATCCTAAGGTCTCACACATACTCATCCCACTTATGAGATTTTATAAAGAGATCATCAACATAACAATCAACAATCTTATGGATGAGGTCATGAAAAACATGGCTTATGGCATGTTGATATGTTCTTTAGATCAAAAGGTATAATGCCATAATAGAAGGTACCCCATGATGTAGTGAATGTCATATTCTGCTTATCTTCATGTGTAATCTAGATTTGATTATACCCAAAGAACCGATCAATGAGGGACATGATCTCAGAACCAATAATGGAATCAATAATATAGTCAATGAAAGGAGTAAGAAGTTTATCCTTTAGGCAAGCCATATTGAGATCTTATAAGTTTATGTAAATCCTAATTGCTCCATTCTTCTTGAGAATGGGAAAAATGTTAGAAACCTATCAAGGGTAGTCAACAACTTGAATGAAACCAACTCATATGAGTTTTTTTAGACTCAACCTTGACTACCAAGGAAACTTTTACTACCATTGGTCATTATTTTTAGTGAATAGGGTGGGCTCCATCATTCATAACTAGGTTATGGATAATGATTTTGGAATCCATGCCCTTCATGTTGATGTATTCACAAGTGAATACATCTATAAATTCATGCAAGAAGGTGACCAAAACATCTCAATCCTATGGAAAAAGGCTGACACTAATATTAAAGATCTTTGGCCTTGCTAAAGTGCCAAGGTTGACATCTATGGATCCTTTAACATCCATAGTGTTGCCTTCCTTGAAACACTCAAGAGAGAGAGAGAGAGGGAGTGACTAGTCTAACACTTTAGGTTCAACTGTGAGGACATTCATGGAGGTAATGCCTAGAGTTGGACCTTTAATAAGAGAGATCTCCAAACCAAGGTGATCAATGGGATAATGGTACTTAAGATAGGATCACATGAGTATGGTGTAATATTTTCTCTCTTTGAATAGGTTGTGTGATGTAACATGAATAAAACAACACTTGAGATAAAACTCAACTACTCTAGTGGTCTTAGTGGGAGATGTATTGAGAGAGCCTATACTTCAATGGGATAAGTGTGAGATAAAGGGAAACTCAATGCCTATAGAGACATCCTATAAGAGGCTCCCAAAAATAGATGACCTATCTTGATCTCATAGAGTGAAAGAGGGAGTCAACTGATGTGTTTTGTACTCTAAAAGGATAAACATGGACTAATACTTGACTGGGTCACAACTCTCATCCTTGAAAAAATGAGATTTGGTCATGGAGGGCATGTGGGAACCCACAAAACCCCATAAACATATAGCCAAATATTTTCTTGAGGGATTTTTATTTGCATAGAACAATGCCTAAGGTTATGGGTTAGCCTCTAGAGTGTGAACCTCACCTTCATGAATAAACTACACTATGAAAAATCTGGTCAATGCAATGGCCTACATGGTGGTAGTCCAAAGATGGCCTAAAATCATGTTGTATGAAAGATCAAGGTCTAAAACATAAAATTATATTTGGATCACCTTAAGACCAAACATGATGCAGAGCTTCACATTCCCCATCAACATAACTATGTCATTATTGAAACTAGCACACCTATGGTGAGAATCAGAAAGCTTCTTCTAACTAATATTGAGCTCATTGAATACATGCAAAGGCATGATATTCAAGGGAGCTCCTTCATTGATAATGTACCACTTAATGTAAAAATTGTCAACAAAATTCTTGATGTAGAGAGGGAACTGAGCACTCTTTACCAAAATTAAGGCATCTAACAAGGAGGTTGGGTCAAAAGATAGAATAGGTGGATGAGGGTGATTAGGAGTATTGAAGTTAAACAAAACTCTAATATCATCTTAAAATAAATTTTCCTTCATGAAAGCCATGGCTTAGGCCAAACAAGGTCCTTAGTAGGTATTAAGGTTCCTAAAAGGGTCTCAAAAGGTCCCTAGAGAGCCCGTCCGGCATGAAAAAGTCCCAAGATGGTTAGAGGATGTGTTTATTATGAGGGAGAGGTCCAAGAAAATGGTCTATGAATCTAAGTGAGATAACTAGGGTTTGTAGTCTGCATAGGAGCTGATGTGTAATCATTAGGAGGAGTAGGGTCATAAGAAGTATGATTATAGATGAAAGGAGGTTTACACTATATTTTAGGGTTTAAGAGGATATCTAATTGATAATATTACTAAATAATTTTAATAGATTGTTAATAAGAGTTTATGAAATGATAAAGGTTAGAATATCTATCAAATACCGGTAATTAAAGGAAAAATTACATAAGAATAATGTATATCATATTAGAAATATAATATCAAAGTTTTATTATACTAAGTTCTATATAATATCTAGGAGATCAAAGAATAAAGTATATAAGATTAGAAATATAATATCAAAGTTTTATTATGCTAAGTTCTATATAATATCTAAAAGATCGAATGTGTAATGTTTATGTGCTCTTAGTCTATCTATGTATTTGACTAACTTGAAAAAATAGAGATGTACATTAATATACAAAGGAGGAATATGAGGAATTAGTTTAACAATTACAAAACTTGGTTCATAGTAATTTCTTAAAAACCAAGTTTTGATAATTTTATAATAGATTTGTGTTGTATATTATTGACACTATATTAAATATTTAGTAGGAAAAAAGAAGATTTAGGACTTACGGTTCAAAAAAAATTTGTTAAATATAATTTTGAAGCTATTGGTAAAGTTGCATGAGATATCAGGAAACACTTGGTTGCTATGAGTTCAAGTTATGACTCATGTCATCCTAGATTAGATAAAGCACCTTGAAGAAAAATTATCCCCATTACATGTAGTTGTGGAACAAGATGTGGGAACAAATTTTAAACTTTCACTTTTGTTAACCATTTTCCTAGGGAAGGCAGTTGACATGCTTTGATGATCTAAAAGAAAGGAATTTATGATTGGCATGTCTATTTAACCTTGGTGTCAATAAATTTATATTATTATATTGGTGTGTTATAGTATGAAATGATTTATTATTTTTGAAAAGTATTTTCATCATCTAAGGAATATTACAAATGTAGAAGATAAAGGTTCAATAGGTCAACATTGAAGACTTAATGCAACCCATGGTAAAAAATAAGATTAAGCTCAAAAGTGTTATCTCCTACTTTATTGGTGATGATTTAGGTCCCATATCAATGTGGATAATGTAATGGTTAGGTCCTATCAATTTTTACTTCTACTAGTGAAGTCATACTTGATCACTAACATAGAGAAGCTATGTAGTATTCAATGTTGACCATGGCATGTTGATTTTACTCAACATTTTCCTAATGTAGAATGGTATGCACTTATTTATAGATGTCTTGAAAGTGATCAATGAAATGAACAAAATTTTCAACTTATTTTTGAGTTAAATCAGTTATTTTTGTTGATTTTGGTATAATTTAGGCTATGCCATTGTGTGCCAAAGGCTAGAAACCCAATCATACCTTAAAAACATTGCGTGAAGTAGAAATGTGTAGGGATATACTATAGATATATTAAATTAAAATAATATTTTCATCCCAACTACACTACTTGTTTGAATTTTACATTATGATAAGATGTGTTATCATCATGTTTACCATGTCTGTGTGTCCATCTATCTACAGATGGAATGCGAGACTTATTAGAATTTGTGTCTAGTAAAGATCAAGTTAATTTCCAAAATTTTCAATAAAACCTATGGTCCTTGTCATATATAATATTTTATGGGATTTTAGTGAATCTAAACATGTTGAAAGTTTAGTTGAGTTGTTGCTAGAGATGAGATTGCTTTCTTATAAGGTATAATAGTTTCTATTTTTTAGAATCTACCAAGCACTACCTAAACACAATCACAAGAAAAATATTAGAATCACTATATTTTTGAAAAAGACTATGCATATATAAAACAAAATAGATATTAAAGGTTCCAAAAGACACCTCTTCTCACTTGAATAATCAAATATTTATTAAAAAATTATATCACATAAGACTTTATTAAATATAAATGCAGGAGTGCATAAATCTCAAATTTCCATAAAGACTGACCTTAAATGTATCATCAATTATTATATTCCAAAATATTCAACTTTGACCTATTATCCATATGGGCGCATGTATTATTCACATGAGCCCATATATAGATACCTAGTGGTCACTAGGCTCCCAAAGGATACATAAAATCATTGATACTTAGTGATTATTGGGTTCTTGAAGAACACTAAAAATTATTTATACCTAATAGTCACTTGGTTACTATTGAATAATCCATGTTTTGGATACCAATTGGTCACTAGGTTCCTATAAAATACATAAAGTCATTGATACTTAATAGTTTATAGAATCCCACATAATATGGAAAGCCACTAAAACTTAGTGGTTGTTAGTCTCCCAAACATTCATACAAGTTCATCATCCCTAATAGTCAATAAGTTTCCAAACATTCTAAAAATTCATTCATACCTAATAGACAATAGGTTACTAAATACTATAACAAGTCATCCATACCTAATACTCACTAGGTTATTAGAGATCTCAGCATGTTGTTCATTCCTAAAGGTCACTAGGTTACTCAAATAATATATGACATGCATGATTTTCATTACTAACATCCCAACTAAATCCTAACATGGTGAAAATATATAGGAGATGTCAACATCAACATCCCCCTAGTTGGTAGATGCATGAATTCTAAGCATGACCCAAAATTATAAAAACTTGACTTCCATGAGAGTTTCTATGAAAATATATTCCACTTGATC